>CABFOQ010040429.1:0-10623 GCA_900660455.1 Gephyroberyx darwinii
ACAAGAGCCAGAAGAAAGGAGATGATTACTGAGAGGTGAAGGAGGTCAGACCAGTGTCTCAGAAACTCAGTAGAAAATCATGGCCATGCAAAAAGCTTTACTAAATACAGCCTCATCAGAAAGAGCCGGGCTTAAGCCAAAGCAGCAGTTCTGTAGTGTGAAATAACCTATAATATTTCATGAAGGATGAATCATACAAGTACCTTTCTGTTGATCTTTGCATCCTCTGATTCCTGAGGAAGTTTCATTGTTCTGGTCCAAAAAGTAGATTCAGATCATTCATCAGTGGAAGACGCTGTCCGTCCTCCTGTCAGTGAAAGTTGACAATGTGACCAGAAAGTCGGAGCCGTCAGGGCTTTTAAGCCATAGGTGTGACGTAACTTTAGGCTCCTCCCACCACCACTTGAACCACTGCTCCCATGAAGAACTTTCATTTGGTCAGCAGACATAAACTTTGACATGTTGATGGTGTATCATAAATATTACATGTGTCAACTATATTCTCCACAAATATTAAGTATCAGAACAATGGAAATTAATCACCTGCAAAAAATCCCATCCTAACAGTTTTAAAATCTAATTTTTCTTAAAGCAAGATAAAAAAATAAATCTGAATATTTGCACTTGTTTCAAGAATTGACTTGAATCAAGTGACATTATCTTGAAAACAATGAAGTGATTTCTGCCTTATTTCAAGATTTTGTCCCTTGTGTCAAGAAGTCTCAAAACGGATGAAACTGACCTGGAAACAAGTGATTTTTTCTCACCATGTTGTCAGATATTTAAGTCTCAAAACTAGACTAGATTACTTGTCTAAGCTGGAGATTTTTATGTACTTCTTTATATTCTTAACTTCCCATTTCAATATATGTAAAGATCAAAGCAGACTGAATGGCTCGCGGTTGAACCCTTCACTAATCCGCGGGCACGTGCAGCTGCAGATCCGAGGGAGAGTGGCACGCGACTGTAAAAGGTGTCAGCACCCACCGTGACACTTATTTACATGTGAAGGAAGCACCAACACATCCGCCACACAGCGGGAAGCTCTGAGACAAATGACTGCGGGTGTTCTGGCGCAACGTTTCCACGCATCATGATGAACGGAGACGATGAGACTCATGCTTGGGCCAACATGTAGACACAAACAGACTGTGAACATCTCTGAGTGGTAATGAAAAGTGATTTAAACACGTTTTCATTCGGTGGCATACTTTGGATCGTAGCCAACATCAGATCTGTACAACTACACCAAGCACAAAACACAAAACTGCGTCGTGCGTAAAATCCTCCTTTTTACGCACGACTCTTCAAATGAATATCTGGTAGATTGGAGAATTTAAACAAAGCAACAACATTCCCTGATGCCAACAAAAGCCTGGGACTGATTTTCATTTGAGTGGCCAACGTGTCCGTGTGGGAACCCGAGAGCCACCTCTCTCTCTAATGATGTATCGATTCTAACAGGTAATAAAGTGTGAACGGAGCCCCCTGCTCCCTGTTACCATGAGAAACAGTTGGAGGAGCCTCTCCCACTATCAACCTTAACCAAATGTCGGTGTGTCGGTGTCAGACAGCAAATCTTCCCCCAGTGAACTTCAATCAATTAAACCATTCAGTCTGGAAAATGCGCGACCAAATGCCACGCGCCACCCACCAGATATTCAGTTTAAAGCCAGCTTTATCTTCGTGCGTATTGTGTATTGTAATCACCCTTAAATCAACATTTGCCTTCTCTCCACACCATCATTCATGCATTTATTCTAACACCGTATGAGCCAAGTTTTTTATTTCTGAAGTTCAGCGACTCTCTGGTCAGCAAATCTCGTGTGCAGTGGTCACCTATAGGTGCTAGTGTTGTACAGTGACTTTTCGTTAGGGTCCCTAAGGGGTTGACAGTCTGACAAAAAATCTCTGTGTCAAAACCCACATTCTTGTGGCCATTACCCATGACTTTTACAGACGTGAGGTGAACTTTCACATTACGCAGACGCTCTGAATTCTACCACTTTGATTTAAAGGTTGCGGTAATCAGCGGGGGCATAAAGTCTCTTGATATTATTGTGCACAAATTTTGGCAGACATCATTTCAAAAAGGAAAAACTATCCCAAAGATAAAGTCTGATATTGAGATTGTTCATTATGGTATCTTTGGTATCATGGAATTGTCACTCAGAGTAAGAGAATATCCCATATCTAACCTCGAAAATCATCTCACAGTATTGTATGTTGTTTTTTCCTGAACCCAGTGCATTTTCATGGAGCTGGTGAATAAGTGTGAGGCAGTTGAGGCACGGGTGTCCTCCTGGCCTCAACTCTTTCATCTACACAACTAACACCCAGGTGAACTTCACATCTCTGTTTCAAACGTGTGCCACCTGAAGGCAGCGTATACAGTTGATTGAGTCGGCACCGTAACCAAACAAGCTAGTTTACAATCACTTTGAGACAGTTTGATTTGGAGAACAATTTCTATTTTCTTTCCATTTTGTACCAAACAGCGCAGATGAATCCCGATTACCAAATCATTTGACATTAACGAATAGCAGCCTGGTACTATTTTTATTTTCCTGAAAATGTCCCATTTCCATCAGTCTGCCAAAACTGATTCTAACTTGCTATAATATTACATCAATGATTTTTATATATCAGCTCATCGTCATCAGTTAGGTACATTTTGTTTCTTGAATTGAAGTTTAGGCTTTGCTCTCCACTGAACCCTGCTGGCTTCCTGTGAGAAGGACTAATGACACTCAGAAGTGTGAAAGCGCGTCTAGTGTGTGTGTGTTTGTGTGTGTGTGTGTGTGTGTGCCTTTAACACTTGAGAGGTGTTGGCGGCCACCAGGCGCCGTGTGCCGATGGGAAACCAAACGTCCCCGTGTCAGCAGCAGCGCTTTAATGGTTCTAATAGAAAGAAGTTTGAATTCTGACAGGTTGTAAAGATCATTTGTCCTTTTCGTTCCCAAGGGAGAGCGACCAGAGAGAGGTTCCCATCGCATCACCTCACTGCTCACCTCTAGTCCGCAAAGCATTAGATCAGCTCATCTACTGAAGCTTTAGTGGACTGGAAACTTAGTTTTACTCCCTGGCCTTTAAAAAACTTATTTTTGTGTTTTAAAGAACTATAAATAAAGTTGAAGTTGAAATCCATCCCTCACTTACCTAATAACCTACCATGGGAACTTTTCCACTCATTCCCATGTAATCTCAGAGTTTTTCAAAACTTTTCTGATAGGATTTCAGTAATCAGATCAGATTAAATATGAAAACTGGGGTTTCCAATCCAGATACATGAGATTCCTATCATTCATATTGGGATTTGGTTATCTAATCCTACCTGCAACCAACAAGAAATATTGTCTCTGTGTTTTAGAGATGTCATGCCAAAAGTCAGGATATTATTGCTTCCAGAGGAAGGGGGGGGGGTTCACAGTCATGAAGGTCATTGTATATAACGAAAACATTGTGATGTAATTGGTGAGGATACAGGGAAATTACAGCCTATACATCTTCGATATAGATTCAAAATAATGTCATGTTTACATTTTATTAAAGGAATAACATGGAAATGAATGGGAAGTTTTGTTTGGAATGGGTTTTACCTTCCAATGTTTGAATTCTTCTTATGTATTGTATGTGCAGTGAATGAAAGCAACATACCAACTGTCTTACACTAGTCATCTAGTTCACCCATGTACAGTATTATTGGCCTAACAACATGTCGTATCATAACTTTTCCAACAGATGGCGAGATAGAGGACTATTAAAAGGCTGCAAATCTGGAGTCTGTTATCCTGATCTTGTGGTATCTGGACCAGAATCATCCTATCTGACTTAACAAAATCATCAATATTAGTCTGATTTCAGACTTCCAACAGTATTCATGTTTAACAGGTGTTATACACACACATGGAGGCCCTACAGGTCTGCATCAATGTGTGGGTTTCAGTTCAAAGACCATATTTCAGTCTCTCTCTCGTCTTTGGTGAAATGTGTTCATCACTTCCACTGAGGGGTACCGGTACATTTTAACAGGCGCACATCTGGAAAACTAAAACTCATTTGGCACGAGCAATTTGGTCTCACGTCTGGGTTTTATCTAAATGTTTATGTCTGTTTACATCACCTTGGCCACTTGTCACCTACGTGGCAGGCATACATTATCAGAAGCACCGCCCCTTCTCTCTCTGATCGGCCCCATTTGAGAGAGATGAGTATTACATTATAAATACTAACTTCAAATGTATAATTTTTTTATTAAAGAAAGACTGGACTGCAGTGGCTGCTGCTGTGATGCAGGATGATCTAGGGGAGTGTTTTTCTGGATAACGCTGGACCATATTCTCTCCAAATCCCTTATAGGAATGCAGCCATACTGTACGTCACAAAGCTGTTGAAAACTGAATGTGTAGTGGTATGTGTAGTCTCTGTGAGGTCCTGTTTCCTTGTAGCATTTGTGTCATTATTTGCTGTTAAACTCTGAGTTGTCAATAACTCCCTGCATCAATGTCACCAAGAGAAATTTCTGTATTTATTGTACTTTGGGATTAAAGTGATTCTGATTCTTAACGGAGGTCAATCTGGGCCGATGCTCATATTCAATTTATGATGGACTTAAAAAAAAAATCCATCCAGTCTCCTTTACATCAAAAATCTATTTATTGCATGTATCAGCGAGGATCTTGACAAATATGCACAACTATACACAGGTTTTTTTTTTAGGAATTTTCTCTTTAATATATTTAATATAGCTGCAATAATACGAAGACAACCTGTTACAGCAGGACAACAGGCATGTATTTGGTACCAAAAGATTTGCAAGATGATGCAGTTTCAGGTCTGTGATGTCTGTCATATTCATCTGCAGGGACCTTTGGACAAATGATTTTATAAAACCTAACACTAAGAACATTTTCATTTAAGCGTTAAAAGAATTGATCTAGCAGTAGCTGTTAATCTTTGGAACAGATCGATTTGTGTTTTCGGTGGCCATGAAATGGACTAAAAGTGCCAAATGCAGGTTTAATAAAGTTTCAAATAATCCTCAAGATTTTTGAACAACATTTAATAGATAATGTTGAGCAAATCATCTGATTGTGGTGATATATGGTATGATCTGTTTACATGGTTCTGGTGTGTCTGTGATGTGACAGTAAATCCAACAACACAATGTAGTTGACGTTGGGTGAGAAGGGCTCCAGGGACTTTTAGTGTTACTCTGACTGGATGTATCAGAGCCTTAACTGAGGAAAACAAGCAAATCTTTCAGACGATACCAAATAAATGCACATTAGAGGATCATTAGGTTAGTCGACACATTTTGGGGCTCCCTCCAGCTTGGGGGCCTCACCTCTTCGTTTTGATAGTGTAATACCCTAGTATAACCCAGTGCCTCTCAGTCGCTATAGCTTTATTATTACATTGTTACATTATTTTAGTCACATCTTTTGTTTTTGATGTTAATTTTCTGGGTTGAGTGGAAAGGACATGTTGAGGGAGTTTGTTGCTTCTCTACAAGGCTGTTTGGGTAGAGTCAGCATGGTTGTTGAGCCTCTCACATCTGGGTTTCTGCTCTGGATTTGTGGCGTTTGCCCCCGCCTGCTCTACTCTGCTGGTGTTATCGCTATTTTCTACAACTGGTTGACGATCTGATTGGGTGGCAGCATATGTGGGAGGGGAAACGATCACTCTTTCTACGGGCTCATTGGCTGTTTTGTCTGTCACGATAACATAATTGGGCTCAGGCTGGTGGGCACTGGAGCGACGCTGCAATGCATGCTGGGTGCAGGAAAAGGAGCGCTGCCGAGGGGCAGGCTGGGGTGACAAGAAGTGAGGTGTCGCTGCTCTGGGGACTTCATGCGGCCTTTCACGGTCCTCGTCCTCGGAGGTCACCTCCTGTAAGGTGCTGATTGGGCGAGGTGAGCGGCCCATGACCCTTGGAGGGACCAGCGCTGTTGCTGATTGGTTGAGCTGTGGTCGCCAGTTCTGGGGGGAGGGGTACTGCACTCGGCCCATCGACCAATCACTGGCAAAACAAGAGGGTGGTCAAACTATTAGATTGGGACACACAGGCAGCAAGGTTGGCAAATTTGGACTTCCTGGAAACCCAAAAGTCTTAACATGATCCACTCTGGTAAACATCTCACATTTCTCCACATCAGGAATAGAATCAAATACAATTTGTGCGTACCCCTGCGGCGGTGGGGTCATATCTCGATGCCCTATGACCCCAGAGAAGGAGGCACTTCTCCCAGGGATGCCTGGTGATCCTACCCACGGAGAGTACATCAGGGCACGCTCCTCCCACAGCATGTCATTGGCCGGATCCACGGGAACAGGCCCTCTCTGCACTCTGTGAGCCAATAGGAGTTCCAGGACCTGGTGGTGTATGCCCTCCCGGGCCACATCGATTGGACGACGTCCTCTGCGGTCGTGCAGTTCAAGATTGGCGCCGTTAAGGAGGAGGAGCCTGGCGGTGTCATAGCAACCATGGAGGGCGGAGAGGAAAAGAGCTGTCTCGCCCTATTGGGGAAAGAGTAAGAGATAGTCAAAACATATTCCTTTACGCTTTAATCCACTGCATCTTACAGTACCATGAGTGCAGACATTTTTAGTATGGGGGGGCTGCAGGAATTCCTGTAGCGCTAGCCGAGGCGCTAGCTCGCTCGCTGCTGTTTCAGAGCTGTGTGTGTTCAGCTAGAAAGTCTCGATTCGTCACTTCCTGTGCTCGGAGAAAACCTTCCTGCCACTGTACCTACTGACCAAAACTTCATTGGGTGAATGGAGCAAATCTACAGTGGCTCAATGAAGGGGGAGGGGCCAGTCTTCTCTGTCGCAGCCCCACTTCATCAACTGGACTGATAAGGCGGTTGTATTTTTAGATTAAAATGTTACAGAGTGCAGGTTTGTTTATTTGTCTGCTAAACAGTTGGACTCGCCAGGGTAAAATCCTTTTCCTCTCTAGTCTCTTTGGTTTCCTTTGTTATGAAGCATCACAGACCAGCCGGGCTGGTAAACATTGAGCGTGCTGTGTGACGTCACCTTACAGGATTTCTGGGGAGTGCCATTTTACAGCCACCAAAGTTGCCTAGTGCAGCTTTAAATGTTGGGCAAAGTTACTCAGTATCCTTTGGTGTCCATAACAATCATAGGATAAAAAAGACATTTAACTCTTACCTTGTTGTCTTGCAGGTCCACAGCGGCCCCATAGCGAATGAGGGTTCTTGTGAGGGACAGGTGGTTTACTGAGCATGCCCAGTGCAGGGCCGATCTCCCTGGGAGAGAGAGAGTGCATTCAGGGTGGAGGGAGGTGAGGGGGAAGAAGGGAGGGAGTAAGTCAGCCAGTGGACAACCATTACACAACAGAGTCAAGCCCAGATGGTTAAGAGGGGGATGATGGAGGGATCTGGAAATTAATTGCTTCAGCCTGAGTGAGAGAAAGGAGAGAGAGACACAACATGGCGTGAAGAAGGATGAACAAAAGGAGGCAAGGGAGAGATAAGGAGGGAGAAAGAAAGACAGATGTCCTAGAGGCCGCGACGGCAAAAGGAAGAAGGAAGAAGAGACAAGCAGCAAAGTTAATGTGTCCGTCCATCCAAGCACATTAACTTTGTTCGGAGTCAGAGGAGGGCAGTAGGGGTGCTGGAGAGAGAGGAGGAAGGGAGGGACGCCATGGAGAAATGAACAGAACAGGAGAGGAGGGAAACAAAAAGAGGATGTGAGAGAGATGGGGTAAGTTACATCAGTTACTCAACCCCTCAGACGTCACAATTAAGAGCTTTCTCAAGAGCCGTTATTACATGGAGTTGATTTGTCTTCCAGAAATATGAAGACTCTCTCTGCCCCCGTCCAGATTGACGACATACCAGTTGCTTGAAAGTGGTTTGAAGTTTTTCCACCACAGGAACTTACTACTATTAGTCCCGTTTTGACGGCGAGAACTTTACCCCGGTACTAGGGACTTTTGGAGGTACTCAGCACGTTTCGATCGCAGGAACCAGGGTCTAAATAAAGTACCGGGGACCTTTTTACCCCCCAAAAAGTCCCTGCTTGGGGGGTAGTACTTTTCAAAACTACCGGTACTTTGGGGTGGGCCTTGCAGCGCTGAACATTTCTGATTGGTCGAGTACCAGCGGGTCACAGGTCGGCATTCTCTGGCGCAGCGGCCACAAAAGACTATTGTTACTTAGTTCCAGAAACTTCGAGCTTTCCCACCGGGAGAACTAGCCCCCGTAAAAGGTTCCTCTTGGATAGTTCCTGGACCCTAAAAAAAGTTCCTGCTAGCGAGGTAGTACTTTTTGGGGGACCTGGAACCATTGGGGGGGGAGTTGCAGTACTGAACAATGCTGATTGGTCAATACAAGCCACGCAAAAATCATCAAAGTCCTCCAACCGCCGTGCTTGTTCAATACCGGTAGCAAACTCTTTTCATATCTCATCGAACGCGTCTCGCAAATGTTGATTGTTTTGGAAAATGGACCGATGGGTCAACGAACTTCCTCCATGTTTGCTGTTGCTGACTCACCCATGAGGGAAGTCCAGCAGGTTAAACTCAGGTCTGGAGTTGAGACAGACATTAGCTAGTATTCAGTGACTGGGACAGTGAGGTATTACCAGTATGATCAGTGTTGTTGACTGGCACTCCCGCTCGTAGCAGCTCCAGGACCACTCTGTCCAGCCCGCTACGGACCGCTCGGATCAGGACCACGGACCCATCCGGGCCACACCATTGCACTGGGGCTGACTGTCAACAGACCAAGACATGATAAATCTGTGGTACATTACAATGCTTTAGTTTAGGTTATGATTTGCACAGCGATAAAATAATAAAAAAGATAAAAATATGACAAATTTGTACAGAACCCAACGGCCATATAGAAATATCTCACCAAAACAAAAAAAATCAAGAAGACAAGCAAAGACCCCACTGAATTAGATAAATTACACGGCAGAGCAACAACAAGATGCACAGAACAACAAGGGAAATAAAATAAATCGAAATAACCTTGATGATCGTAATGAAACCGTTCATGGATGTCAGCTTGTAAAAGACTCACCTGCTGAGGAGGACTGAGAAGGGGAGGCGGGATGGCACTTCTCTCCCATCCTCTAGGCGGCGCTGAAGGGCAACAAGAATCATTTAAGGACGATCTATAACTGAGACATGTAAGGGTATAGATATTGAATGTATATATGTATAGTTTACTGTCTATCATATGTCTTGAACTGTCCCTTTGCACTGTACTCTGTGTGCGGTCCTGCTGTCCTTGTACCATGTGTGTCGGTATTTAGTGTCCAACTTAGTGTCCAAACATTGTTGATAATAATAAGCTGGTGGAACTATTTCAGGTGAGCAACCACGTATTCATCTGCTGCGCATTGATTTTTAGCCGTACACAGTCTCCCACTGCCCACTACCTTGACTCCAGCTTTGATTCCTGAAGCTGATTCACACAAACTAAAAAAAAATGGGAATAATCTTGCAAGATCAATACTAATCTTCCACACTCCATTTACTCCAAGTCAGATCAGCAGCATGCAGGTCTACCTCTTTTCCCTTCTGTAATTTGCCTCTATTTTTTCCTAATTGCCTCTTGACCAATTAGCTGACTCTCAAGCTTCGAGAGTTGAGCATACCGACTCTTTTGGGGTCGACCCTCCTCTACCACGGTGAATGGTACGGTCCTATGGAAACAGGGAGTGTATTCCCTGGTGGTTCAAAGCAGTATGTTTTTATCATATTTTGAGTAAATTTGACCTATTTCTTATACAAAACTGCACATCATTTAATATTACTTACTATTTAGCTTTGGAGCTGCTACAAGTTCTTATTGTCTCACTTTTGAGATCATGCTATCACTCAACATAGTGTATGCTAAAGTGTTAGCATGGAGCATTGGAGAGAACGATCTACCGGGGACACAGAGCTTTTCCACTCTCTAAATCAATCAATCAATCAATCCATCAGTAAAGTCAGAGTATGTTTCCTTACGTTGCATAGACCTGTGGGGCTGCGAGTGGCCGGGCCGGTAGTGTTTCTGCTCCTGGGTCCTGTGGTCACAGATGGAGGCTTCCTCCTGACGCCTGGAGCATCGCGCGTTGATGTCCTCCATGGAACTCTGGGTAAAGTCTGTGTCGCTTCCTATATCCAGGTCCCTTTTGACAGGTCTAAAGTCACAGCAAAGTTGATTTGAAAATTCAAAATGTTTTGGTATGACACTGAAAAAAGCATTCTGGGAAACCTCTGGGTATCCTCTGTTTGCTGAAAAGGAGTGAGTGTATACTCTTTTTCAGCAAAGAAAAAGAAAGAAAAAACCTCCCCAGCCTTAATAAAGGTTAAAAATCTAACAAGTGCCATTTAATCTTCTACTAGAGGTTCTTCATAGTCAAAACCATTGTGTAGGACGGACGTATTGTATATCTGTCTCCAATCACGACATTGTTTTAGCAGACAAAACATCCGCTCACGTCTTCCAAAACATCTCCACTCACCGCATTCGAATGGCATCCTCCCCCAGCGGCTCCCGCCTTCTCTTTTTCTCTGCCTCCTTGGCCTTCTTCTTCTTCCTCAACCCGTTCCTCTCCTTCTCCCTCCCGGATCTGACCCTCTGCTCCTGGTGGGGTGTG
>CABFOQ010040430.1:5534-16731 GCA_900660455.1 Gephyroberyx darwinii
CCCAACCGTCTCATGCTTAAAGTGACAGTGGAGTTAGCTGACAAACGGAGCTTTGCTAGGCTGTCATACTTGCGTGTACGGTAGCTATTTTAACATACCTACCAGACACGGAGACTCATGCCTCACGCTGCTTCATTTTGACGTCTTTGGCAGTCATTGAACACAGGCCATTGTCACCCAGTTAAAAGGGAGTTCAGGATGGCAGCTGCCAAATAGCAAAACAGAGACCCTTGCCAATCATTTCATCTTACTGGCAGATCAGTCTGCTTGCCAGGATGTTAGATCTACGTGCAGACACTGTGGCGGGTTTGCCAAACATGCAAGTCTGCCAGAGAATGGAGTTACTACACACACAGACGGTACGGTGGCTGCTAGGTGGTTGGTGGTTACTGGCTGACAGGAATGGAGTCTGGAAATCCAGGTTGTGGGCTTTTAAAAGAGTATATAGTACTGCATGTTGTGACAATATGCAAGGCTGTGTAGTTTCTGTCGTGTGCAGTACGTGTGACCATGTGAGCAGTGTTTTAGATTAAATTTGTGTATTTGCGATTAGTGTATTCTAGTGAAGTTGGTTGTTGAGTGCATGTTTTTGGACTTAATGTGTGTGTGTGTGTGTGTGTGTGTGTGTGTATGTGTGTGTGTGTGTGTGTGTTTAGCTGTGTCCAGGGCTGCATGTGCAGAGCCATCTGTTTGCCGCTTTAGCAGTAGTCTTCCAGCGCCCAGGCTTATCTGTGCACGAGGGGCAGTGGCCTACTTTAACTTTCTGCTCACTCTCTCTGCCCTGCCCACTGGTTTGTTTGATAGGCCCGCTGGCTTGTTCGTTAGAGCTTCCCCTGGTCCGTTTGCAGTAGTAAACATTAGTCTTGGGCTTGGGCTCATTACTCATATTCACTCACTCCCTGGGTTACACTACTCATTATATTACTTTTCTGTTACACCCCCCAAACTGGTGATTGCATCTCTTGCCTTCAAAAATCAGCAGAGCTCAGATATTTCTCCTGTGCATTTCTGTGTGAATCATCAAGCAGACCAAGCATCATCCTTTTGACCCGTAAAATCAAGTGGTAGTGGAAATACTTACGGTATAATGGAGTTAAATTTTTAAGAAAATAAAAACATTTTTGGTGCTGAATTGCCATGTAAAGAAATCAATACAATACACCAGTAGAGCTGACCGGCTGACCGTGTGCACCCATTCCTGCAAGCGATGCTGCATTATCTGTGTGTGTGTGCATGCTTGTTTGTTTACAACACAAGGCCAGTTTTAGATGTGTAAGCTCATTTACACGTGGCAGTCCAGGCATTGGTAAATAAAAAGGACCAGTCAGTCATCATTATAAGGCTTACATCATGCTAACCCTATACTATAAAAGATGTCCTCCTAAAATGGTGGCTTAAGTCTATTCCACCCAAATAAAAAGGTGGCGAACTGAGTTTAGATGAATTGGCCCTCCACTACATCTCTCGTAGTGAGACTGCGTAAGCTAGGCTGTAGGTGAATAACGTAAACAGCGCTACATGCTACGATTCCATTGAGTTACTCTAAATTTGTTTGTGGGCTGTGTGGCCTGGTGTTTACAGTAGTAGTGCATTAGGAGTGCATTAAGCTGGGCTAGTCAGTACAGTTTAGCAGGAGGGTATTAAGCTCTGTAGGCTAGTCAGTGGGCCCTGTTAGGGAGTTGGCTGTTGTGGCTAATAGGTCAACCAGGATGGGCGGGGCGGCGGATGAGGGGGGGCGTGAGCAAGAGGTTTTTAAGGCTCTTTCATTGGTTGAGGCTCAACTGGAGAGGCTGAGGAGGGAAGGATAGAGAGAAGGAATTAAACGGAGAGTCATGTGAGCAAAACGTCTGGCAGACATTCAGCTGACATCATCATCTGAGCTCCCTTTGACCCGCTGAAGTCCCTTGGCAAATGAGAGTAACTCCATGATTTCTCCCAAATGAGAGTGAACCAATTGAGTTTCCCCACCAAATAGCTTAACATGAAGAAGGTCCTAGCCTTTCATTGATTCCTGAAACCTCTTGTTGGTGCGTATTGTGGTTTTGTTAGTTTATGTTATTCAGTCGTTCGGTTATGCATAAAATCTGTGCAGCCAAGACACAAGGCACATGCTGAAGAGTTTTCTAGGCCTAGGCTCTGTACACAGTGGAGAGGACCAACATTTGCTCCTGTGTGAAATATGGATGAGGACCTTTTATAATGTGGTCCCTATGGTCTATGGTTATAAACAGGCCTGTCCAGAACACTCTGCTTGTTTACGCTGATGTGAAACTTCTTATGTAAGGGACCGAGTCTTATGTACAGCATGTGTGAGCATGTGAGCAGTGTGTGTAGAATTAAATAGGTTCGTTATCACTGTCAGACTAGCAGGGGTGGTTATTCAAAAAGATTTGGGGGAGGGGGGTAAAGGGGGAAGTTGTATAAAAGTAGAATACTTGTGTGACGCCAACAGCTTTGAAAGTGGAGACAAAAAGTACCTAATTTCAGTAGCTTAAACTTTTTCAGAAAGTGGAAGTACACTAACTATAGTATAGTATAAAAGTATAAAAAATTTAAAAAGAAAAATAGAAAAAGGTGTATATGGCATCCTTCAGTCGAACACCATCCAACACAGCCTTGTTACAGCATCGCAATAAAGGGACATTTCAGGAAGGAAACAAAGTTGAGGGTCGTTTTTTTTTTTTACCCCAACAGTGCTTTGAGCATGGCGCTTGATGAGGTTCCAGCAAGCAGCTGGGTACACAACCATACCACCTGAGTTCCACATGGATGTGGATGTCTCGCTCGCTTGTTGTTTCGCCCTGGCGCCTCGCAGGCAGTGGCATCATCACAGGGTCCTCCACATGAACGCTGCTCACTACGAAGCCCCTGGGTCCCCTACAAAAGACTGCGACACGGAGCTCTGTCTGCGTGTGTGTGGGCACAGGTGTAGGTGTACATGCGTGAATCCACGTGTGCACATGTTCATGCTTTGTGCTTACCTGGTCATGGTCTCGGAGGATGCTTTGGTCTTGTCGCAGCAAATTCAAGTCCAGAGGTGGAGACGCCGCCGCGGCTGCATTAGGTGTTTCAATAAGAGGGGGACGTCTGAACGGATGCTGGCAAAACATGAAATCAGAGCTGCCAACTGTCATGCCGGGAGCAGGAGACACATGGTTTTATGCTCGATCACTCCCTCTCACTCTTACTTATGAGGTCTCACGCACAGAGAAAATGATTGTGTGTGATTGCCTGTATGATGTCAAATTTGAAAATGGCACGCCATACACAGCTGACAAACGTTGACAACCATGCATGAAACCGGTTAACCGGGAGATTTTTGTTTTGTTTTGGTTTTTTTTTAGTGTGGACACCTGCAGATCATTTATATATCTCAGGAAGAAAATGGCGAAAGAGAGACTTTCTCAGGGCTGTTCATGTTTCACCATGGCTCCACTCCAGCAACGCAACTGTTTTACATTCAGTGTTACTGAACTTGGATGTGAATTTGAGTCCAAAGTTGAAGAATTTAGACATTCACCCTCGTCTGTAAGGAGGCACTCAGGGCCACTTTGCTTTAGTGTCAGAAAAAAAGGGAACATTTCACTCTTACATGTGTATCGCTTTGTGGCTTTCTTTGGTTATGTCTTTTCTCTATCATCAATCATCAGACTTAAACAGTGGTGTGTGTGTGTGTGTGTGCGCGAGCTTGTAGGTGTGTGTGCTTGTGTGTGTTTTCCCTAGCCCACTCAGTGAAGCTGTGCCAGAAGCTCATCACATCAGAGCATCATGGGCATCTGTTTGAAACTGGAATAAAAGTAAAGTGAATGAATAAAAGAGCCACATGAATAAAAACACAGGCCTGTGATGCAAATGAATTGCCAGGCAGGGATCGAGAGGGACGAGTGTGTGTGTGTGTGTGTGTGTGTGTGTGTGTGTGTGGGTGTGGGTGTGGGTGTGGGTGTGGGTATGTGTGTGTGTGTGTGTTGCATTCACTCTCCATTTGCTCTCCAACCTATCACGGCTGCACCTCATCCTGAGTGAGTGAGTAAGTAGTCATACACACACACACACACACACACACACACACACAGATACACAGACATACAGATATCCAGGCTTTCTGAGGTGTATGTTTTTCTCATGCATTAATCAACAGCAGTTTTGACACTTGGCTCTTGAATGAGAAGAGGGAGCTCACAGAGCCACGCTGCCGGTTCTCTCCCTTCACTCCACAAGCACCGCTAGCGCCGCCCGGGGTGACTTTATCAATTAGGCCTCCCTGGAAACATAGCCGCATTCTCCCTCCCCCCTTCCATCCTTCTCCGGTTCACTCCTCCCCTCTCCTCCTCTTTCTTCCTTTTGATTTATTCTGCCCCTCTGTACCTCCCACTCGACATCCCCTCCCTCACATCCTACGGTGCATCTTTCTTGCTTTTCTCTTCCTCCCCCTCTACCGTTGTCTAAAAACTTTTGCCCACTCATCACGCCCCTCTCTCCTCCTCCTCTCGCTTGTCTCTTCCTCATCTCCACTTCGCCCTTTCCCTTGTGTGCCTCTTCTCTTTCTCCTCGCTTCCTTCCTCCACCATCCTCTCCACATTCTTTTGTCCATTTTACTCTGAGCATACAAAACATTGAGATGAAATGCTGAGTTGCACCCTTTTGCTCAATGCATGTTTCAATTGTCTCAAAGCTTAAAAATTGTTGTTTGATTGTTTAATTCATCTCATATACCATCCAGTCTATATTTTGTACACTGATTACAGTGTCAATCCTGTCATGCAATTAATGAGGAATATTCTCACTGCAAACTTTATTTTTTATTTAGTCATCACTGACTCATACTCAGACAAATAGAAATTGAAGGATATTGGAACCATTTTTTACATACTATTGACAAAAATACTCTTGGAGATGATTATCTTAATACTCCTTGTCCAATCACAGCTGTGCATTTACCCTTTGCTTACCTTTGAAGACATGGTTTATTATTATCCAATCACAGACATGCTTAATGTGCTCCACACGATGCCTGTGGATGTTTGTGTATCTTGACAATGTTCCCAAAAACATCAGACAGTTCCCAGATCACAAGGTGGGAATACATTTGCGAAAGGGAGCATTGCAGTGTGACTTTATTTCTCTTTCATTGTGTCCGTGATCCGCCCAGCACCTGCACTTAACATTGGGATGTGCTTTTGTCATAAGACTAGAAATGTGACACAACAGTGTAGGAATTAACTGACTGAATCAGAGGTAAGGCCACAGCATGTTAACATCCCATGTTAATGTTTAAGTCTTTGTGGGAGTTGTAGCCAAGGCAGGAGTCATGCGACAGTGTCTGCAGCACTCTTCTATTATGCATCACTGTGGGCAGTACCTGGCTAGCAACAGGGGATGCTAGCATAGTTAGTGGGCTACTTCCTGTCAGTCAGGCTCCTCTGGGCACTGCTGAGGTACGCCTCAGGATAGCTCGGGGGTGGAGAAGAGAGGAGATGAGAACAAGATGTTTGTTGACAGAAAAAATGGAAAGACTTGGCTGGTAAACCAAGTGAGATGGGCAGCTCATTTGCATCACCCGTACACAACATCAGCTCAGACGTGAAGCAGACAAGCTCACCTCGGAGCAAGAGTAGCAAGGAAACATACTAGAAAAGAGCAAAACAGGGAAACAACGTAACAGAACATAACTTCTCTATCAACAGCTGCCCCGACTATGGGGATATCCCCTAAAGAGAACATAAAGCTCATCAACACATCGGGGCTGGTGATGGGAAAATGTAACGTATTCTGCACTGTAGTGTGTGGACATATTGGACATTGAGTCTCTTACACTTCCTGCACAGACCTCTTTCAATTCTATATTTGACAAGAACAAATTTCTCCCGGACATCCTTCAAGAGCAGAGTTGAGAAGAGCCAGCGTAACGCTTTGGCAGAGGACTGTGCAATAAAGAGGCAATGCCAGGCAATCCCATGGTGTAGCTGGTGAGCTGATAGCTGTCCAGCCTTTCCTGTCTATGTCTCTTAGATGTGTCCCTAAGGGGCTACCATACATACCTCTTTTGACACTGCTGATTCTTATTTGAACATGTCCCTGTGTGTATATGAGTGTGTGTCTCTGGCGGTGTATTTGTGTGTCGGGGTGGGGTGTGCATGCGTATGCATATGTGTACACTATATGTACTGTATGTGTACATATGTTTACTTGTGTGTGTGTGTGTGTGTGTGTCTGTGTGTGTTCCTTCTTTGGTCATGGGAGCTTACAGGCTCTGTGCGCAGTGGTTCCCTAATCCAGTGTTTTGAAATGAGCCCTCCAGCTGTTGTGGGCTTGAGAGAGTGCTGCCTTGGAGGAGGCTTAGAGACGATAAGATGCTTCTTCTATCGCTATCCCTCTAGGACCTCTTCTTCCTTTCTGTCTTTCTTTCTCTTGCTTTCTCTTTTTCTTTCTTTTTTCTTTCTTTTTCTTTCTTCCTCCCTACACTCCTGCCTCCTTCCTTCCTTCTCTCATTTCTTCCTTCCTTCCTTCCATCCATACTAATCTAGTACTTTCAATATCTGTGTGGACATGAGAATAAAAAGTTACACTAATCTCACGCTGCTAACACAGTCACACATTCTGCTAAGGTCTTGACCCTGCGGTATGAACTTCTTCCTCTTATCTGTTAATCCTCCAATAAGAACTCAGATTGATTCTGTGCAGGAAGTGAACACTGTGTTCACGGAGGATGGAAGAAGATCTCTGAGATTACAGCGGTGACCTAAGAGTTTACAATGACAGTTGAAATTGTAGATTTATTAAGGGGCAAACGGAGTTCATTAGCTGCGTTGTGACGTACGCAACTTGTGCACAGAGGAGGCTGGTGGGAAGTAGAGAGGAAGACTATCATGCTGCCTACTGTCCAGTCTTTTTCCAGTGTTTTTGTGTAAGTGTACCGGCTCCAATTCTCAGTTGCACTTGAACTCAGTTGAACTTTGTTATTGATTCCCACCAGGTCATCATTATGACTGAGGAGGTTTATTAAAAAAAGAATAATAGATGACAATAAAATATGCATATATATTGTACAGTGCCAGAGTAAAATTGTATGGATTGGTGTAATCCATAGGACGTCTTTTCAAGAATTGTATATCTTTCATCTAATATTCCATAACTGAACAGAGGGGTAAGATCCTCTGGAGAGTGCGGCCTCTCGCCTGTCTGTCAGCAGTGATGCTGCAGGGTGTGTGGCGTCTGCCAGCAGAAGGAAGGCGAAGGACGGCCAGCAGGCTTCGGACAGACAGAGTGTAGAGGCAGCAACAGGCTGTCTGTCAGTTAGAATACGGTGATATTCAAAGCCCAGATTTGGCAGAACCAACACACGCTGAAGCCCAGATTTCATAGCAGATGGAAAATGTTATATATATATTTAAATACCGCGATCTAAAAATACTACAAATAAATGGTTATATGTTTTATCAGATACATAAATTGTGAGATGCGGTGAGACTTCTACCTACCATAAAACTATTCTAGTGGTAACTAGAATAGTTTTTCTAGTGGTAACTATTCTAGTTCTTATACTCCTACGTCACGATCATCATCTTAGATTATAACTAACAAGGACGATTCACAGGACATGATCAATTACCTGTAATCAAATCACTGCCATCATCCTTCTCACTATGCTCAGATTACTTCCCATTGGGGTTTTTGGACATGGATACATGTTTGCGGGGGAGATCTAACTTGATTTAAGCTGTAATGTCTTTAGCTGCTCTAGAAATAGCATGAGGCATGTTTGTCTTTCTGGGTCTGTTATGCCTGACGGATGAGTCAAGATGATGAAGGCAACTCTTTGATTTCTTTGGTACACCTCCTGCAGTTGTTTAGTACACATTATTATCCACACTCGCCATGTTCACTTAGTCTGTATTGATAAAGAATAATAAAACAAGAAACAAGTCGTTTTAGAAAATGCATGAGAATAATAGAGACAATAAATCGTATTCCCCCAATTGAACTACTATAATCATGTTTGTTTTGCTGTAAAGATGAACAGGCAGGGGATAAGGGTCTGGAGAGCACGACGTGCTAAAAGACTAAACGTGACGTTTTGCCTTTGAAAATATTGTGCATTAATTTTTACATAGCAGAGGTTTCGCTCACTATTTATGGTATTATAGTGATTTTTCTCTCTCTTTCTCTCTGTTTCTCTTTAAAGGCAAATTTGCCAATATAGTCAATATTCATAGACCCAGTCAAGATGTCTTGAAGATCTTTGCGAGTAGCCTGCAGAAAGACTTAGAACTGCAGAAACTTGTTTCTCTTGCCAAGTTCAAAGGTCTATGAGAGAGATTATGGAAGATGAATCCATTGGGAATGGTTATTGCTTGAGTAAGACATTCTCTGCTCTGCTCTCTATATTCTCTTTATTCTCTAGCTGGTTTTTCAGTTATATGTGTGTGTTTTTTATGAGTGTGCGATCGTTGCCTGTGCACATATTTTGAGTTACCAATAAATGACAGCGATCACTCATCTCCTCACTGCAGTGTGTGTGCGGGCGCTGGACGTGACGGTGTCCCAGAGCAGTATCCAGGTGGCCCGCGGCCAGGCTGCCATCCTGCCCTGCTCCTTCACCACCAGCGCTGCCCTCAACAACCTCAACATCATCTGGATGGTCATACCGCTGTCCAACGCCAACCAGCCAGAGCAGGTACAGTACGCATTGTTTACAGATCCTCCTAATCGCAGTAGAACAGAGCTCTTCCGGCCCAGGACCCGCCTGGCAAAGCATATTCCTGTTATATTCCACCAGACATAGTACCGCAACCCGCTTTGGTTCCCAGCCACTAGCTTATGAGCCATTGTCATTGTCAAGTATTGCTGTGATGCTTGTCATTGTGTAGATGAGTGCATCATTCAGCTATGCTGTCTATCCCTTGTTTCCTAACTCATCTGGATGGTCATACCGCTGTCCAACACCAACTTCACAGCCAAAGCAGGTATATATGTTTTACTATTGAGCTGTATTAGGATATAATAAAGTTATAGGTATATATTAGAGTGTTAATAGAGCTATATAAAGTAGCGAAGCCTATAGGTGTGTACATAATCTAGATAGCTGCACCACTAGCCAATGGCAAGCAGCCAGTGCAGTTTTCATTTTAGTTTTAGGTTCTGCTGTAGCTTGCAGACTGCTATGTCATTTGATGCTTTGCTATCTATAATGGAGTGCGCCATTTTTTTTTAAAAAGCAAAGAAAATCAACTTTGCAAAGGTAGCTAGGACCATCTACTAAATACACTTGCCAGCTTGCCAGCATGTTGGTGGAACAGAAAAAGATGACAATGCTCTTCACTCTGTTGGCTGTATAAATGCTAAACCCAACACTTGCTGGGTGAGGTTCAGATGAAGTTAGATGCATGGTCACTACTCAGCTGTACCTGTGCCACCACCGTCACCACTAGAATGATATTTCCCATCAGACAGGGAGCATGTGTGGACTGAAACTATGCCAAGGTCAAATGCATTCAAGCAGCTAAACCTCATGCATATAAGTGCTCACTCACTCACTCACTCACTCACTCACTCACTCGTTCACTCGTTCACTCGTTCACTCACTCACACACACCAACAACCAAAAAACACCCAGAACTGGAAGTGAGTCTTGACTCTCACTCTACAGTATATCTCAGCTTAACCTACGTGCCTCCTGTTTTGCCTCATATTGGCTCTCCTCCATCATCCTTTCTTGGCTCTTTACTTTCATTTTCTTTTCTCTCCATCTCTCTTTCTCCCCCCCTCCCCTCCGCTGCGGGACCTCTGTGATTCCATTTGAGTTGTTTAACATGCAGCTGCAGGCCCTACAAGCTCACCTGCCTCCCTTCACTTTGAACCCCGGCGCCAGTCGGCCGTCCACATAATACAATCATCTTCTGCACTAATTACCCCACGCCCACGACAGGCTGTATATCGCAGCTGTTCTCACCACACACACCAGCACACAAACAGACACACACACACACATTGGCAAAACGCAATGCGGACGGGCATGCATACATGCAGGATTTATACATATTTACTGAGTTCATGCAGGCATAAATACACGGGAAGAGTGTGAAAACTGACATGCATGGATCCACGTGTCCACAAATTGACAACACAGTCACACAAATTGGTACTGTTATGTGCACAACTATGAATAAACGCATATACTGTTGCATGCACACACACACACACACACAGCTAGCACACAAACATGTATACGCACTTACTCTGGGATGAATGCATGCAACGTTCAAATGCCATCCGGGTGATGATGGGTGATGATACATTCAGAAAGACACATAAAAGTACCTAATATGCACCTAGCTCTCACACCATACCTTCACACCGTGTTGCACTGCACATGCATAGTACACTATATAGGTATATATGTCAATATATATCTCCACATACTAGGGAACAATGGACACAAGCACACAGATGCACACACATAGAAATTTTCTCACGCAGACACAGATAAACACACAACACACACACACATGATCCACATACTCAGAGAGAAGCATGTACCGTGTGAAGTGTAGGGGAAAGTACTGTAGTAATTCAGAAATGCTGTGTATAGCTGCACAGGAGTTCTGCTTTCAAACTGTGTCTGTGAACCTGGCTAGTCAGCTGTCCAGAAAAGTGAGCTATGACATAAAGTGCTGCGTTAGGAGCGACAGTACAAGGTCATTTCAGAGGAAGTGGATGTCATAAGTTGTTATGGTTGAAGCTAAAAGCCATTAAGAATTACTGAACAGAACTTTGTACACCCTCACAACCTGTATTTGCACTTTTTGAGTATACCTCCACATCATCCAGTATTGTCACTTTGAAAAGGTGACACCGGTTCAAATAGGGCTGTGATACACAGGGCAACTTTTCCATCAATGTTTTTGAGCTACAATACCAAGAAACATTTCCGCTCCTTGTTGCCCATATGATTTATGAACTTCTATATTTTGCCCCATGACACAGTTACATTGACTTGCCACGTTGTACAAGAGGTTGCCAGGTGCATCACGGCACCTCCTTATGGAGGAGACTAGATCAGTGGAGTTAAAAGTATGAAATCCCTCCATATATGCGAGACCTCACGCTGTATATGATTATCTTATGCATCCATCCTCCCACCCACCATTATGGTTACACTTATGTTTGTTTATGAGTCAAGGAGTGCGTCTGCCTGGCG
>CABFOQ010040506.1:0-10259 GCA_900660455.1 Gephyroberyx darwinii
GAAAATAAAGAGGCGCACTGTGACGTCCCACCAACCGAACAACAGCGACACTGACTTTATGCTTGATGTGGAGTCATATGGAATCAGATTTGGGTCAAAATGCATCAAACAAAACATTTCATATTGACAGCAAGATGAATTTCACTGCAAAGAAAAAGTGATATCAAGAACAAAACTTAAAGTCTAAGACAGAAACAACAACAATAATAATAATAATTTTATATAGCATGTATGTAAAAGCAGTTTCTATGTTTATAAAGGTGTATTTGATTGGAAGATGATACTGAATTAGCAGGCAGGGCATCAGCAGTGACGACAAACACTAAATATTAATATAAAATAAAACACTAACATGGAAGCTGTACGTTCCCAACATGATGCCATGTTGTGTTTCTTTACATTACTTCTCTGAGCAAAATGCAAACTGAAAATTCTCAGTAACTCTTCACAAGTTTCAAATCAAATACAGTTTTGTGTTTATGAACTGATATTTATGCAGCAAGTCAATGACGGTATCTTACCATGTCTTCAACTGGATGTATTTGAATGAAGGTTTTGTTTAGTTAGTATCTAAAATTCATTATAGAGCACAAGGGGATTGCTAGTCATCGATCCTACAGTATAGCTGGGTAGCCCACGCTGCTCAGCGCTAACATGTCCATCAACAGCCAAGTGTCTCGAGACCTTAAGACCTGCTCACTGTAAATTGCTCTACATAGGAATGTCAGCTAAATGCCTAAACACGTGAAACATGCTTGTAAAAAAAGGAACATCACCTTACCTAAGACGGCAGGCGCCATACAGAGGCAGTCGTACTGCGTGACATAATCCTCCCTGAAGTCAGAGTTGATGGGGTAGTGGTGAGCTAGCTTAAGCATCTTCTTGAAGGCATCATAGATGAAAATGAAGCTGATGAGACAGGAGAAGCCTTCCTCGGTGAAGCGGGTAAAGTATTGCACCAAGAAGCTGGCATCGGTGGCCACGAGCACCAGGCAGAAGAAGGCCGACCACAGGCCGATCCACAGGCGGAACTCCAGGTAGTCGAAGTCATTATCTCTTTCAAAGGAGATGCAGAACAAAAAGTTAGTACAAGTTTTAGGAATCTCAGGCTGTAGAGTTCAGCTAGAGTAGAGCTGTTCAGATGTTTTGTTTTAGCTCTGCACTGTCATAAACTGGAGATACTTTCAGGAAACATGATTGGTTCATTTAGATTTCACACCAATTTTTACTATCTGGAGTGTTTACTCTTGACTGAGACACCTAAAATGTGTTTCATCATCTTCCAAACAGTTTGTCAGGAATGAGAACATAATCCCAACCAGCTACAGCAAACCACCCCAAAACACAAGGCATTCTGGGTAGAAGGAGACTTGGTCGGTCTGGACTGATCTCATGCTCAGATGTTTCTTCATGTGTTCTTAACTGGTATGAACACCAGAGAAGAGCAGACAAGTCCATCATGGTAGATCAAGTTCCAGACTGAACCAGGTTGGTTTGGACTCTCTAACCTGGTGGGATGACAGGTTACCAGAACTCAACCAATCAACCAGCTGCTGGGGAGTCATGGGACTTCTGGTTGGCTTGTGATTGGTCAGTGTGAACCTGAACCAACCAGATACTAAAATGCAACCAAGTCAACTAAACTAAACACAGAAAACCAACTGTTCGCCAGTCAGCAGCTTTCTAGGACCGAGGGATCTGCAAAGAGCTTCAGGGTGATGCAACTTGATACACCAGATACACCATTTTTCTGAACCTCACATGATCATCAGCCAGGCCTGGAGAACGGAGAACTTACTTGCTGAAGTTGAAGAGAAGCCGTTCAAACACCAGAACCGGGCCTGTGCTGCTGAGGATGGTGAGGGGCTGGCCGCCCAGCAGGCAGAACACCCCACCGGCTATCGCTGTGCCCAGGAAACTCTCCAGCACACCCTGGTCACATGGAGGGATTCACTTATTCACTCATTCACAATGGTGCAATGCTAAATGCTCAATACCCCCGAACTGTTGAGGTCAAATCTCAGTCTGACCTGCATGTTTTCTGTAGCATCCCCCAGCAAGCCGCCGAAGGTGATGGCGTTTGTCACAGTTCCCAGGTAAATGAACAAAATGGCTGACAGGGCCTGGATGTGAAATGCATCGGTGAAATCGCTGACAAAAAAAGGCGCTTTTCTTTTGATGTCAAGTATGAGACCCCCACAAAACCTGGAGAGGCAGAAGAAGAAGAAAACAACAGCATGACTGACAGAGCCTGGGAGATCTGCACCAACACACCTTTTCTGTTTTATGGCACTATTAGATAAAGAGGCTACAGACTTTCAGGCTACTGAACTGCTGACAATAACACTTGTACACACACCATACACACATACATGATTGGACCCTTACCCCCCCCACACACACTTGGTCACTTTAATGTTGCATACCTGTTTTGTCTACGTCATTCTGTAAATATCTCTATTATTATTCTTTATTAAATTTTATGTTTGTTCTCTGCACCTTATTACCGTTTGGTTTTGATTACTGTTTGATCTTATTTCTCCTTAATCACTTATTATTTATTTTACTTATTTACTTATTTGTCTTATTACTGTTTTATTCCTGTTTTATTACCTATTTTTTTTTACTTATTACCATTTTTATTTATTTATTTATTTTTATTTTTTTTACTTATTTACTTATTTGACTTTTCTACTTACTGTGTTAAGTTGACTTGACCCGGAGGACAAGAATTTCATTACTGGTAATGATGTTTGCGTTGTTATCCAGTACTTGACAATAAAACTTGAAACTTGAACTTGGTATTATTGGATATTTTACTGATGGAGCAGCAGCAGGTCAAGCAATATTACACAAGGAAAGTGACTGTTGTTAATGTTGAGAGTCGACTAGGACAGTGTTGCTCTACTGATTGATTTGGATGATCTACTAGAATATAAGTGCTGAAGCCACGTTCTGCAATCTGCTTGAAGGAAATACTGGTGGAAATGAAGTTTGAGCTTGTTTGCTTCATCTGCCATCCACAGCCCGTTTACAACTGTGTGACTTTGTTTTTACTATTTCTTGTCGTATGATGCTCAGTAGTTATATTGGTCAGATGAACGTTTCTAGCTGTCAGCATTGGTTCAAACATCATGTATCTGGCTGTTGCACTTCAGTAAGAGCTGACTACATCACAGCTGATGCCAAACTCTCTCGTATCTCATATCTCATATCTCTCTAATATGAAGTTTAGTTTGATTTATCACTTCATACTTTCCCGTCTTCCTCAGCTCCTCCCCTGCAGCATGTCCTCCTCCTCCTCCATGGCCTCCGTCGTGAGGCATGTCTCCGTTCATCTGGGAGTTATCCCCTCCGGCATACATGTTTTTTCTGAAATGCACACACACACACACACAGATTGCTGTTCAGGATGTTCAAATCTGTGATGGTGTTTTCTAGGAGGTAAAAAATCTGATTTTGATATGAAATATAAGAAAGTAGAAATTAGCGGCATTATGATGGATAAGGAGGATTATCTAACAATGTGTTTTCATTTCATTGTGACGTTAAATACCTTGTACTGTCTCTGTGGCTGCAGCTTTTTAACAGGTTCATAGTAATATAATAGTATTTTGCCCCAGACTGGCTGAGAAGATAATTGCAGGACTGACCCCAGACCAGGTGTCAGTAAGTTACCACAGCCTGCCATCATCTGTCCTGTTGATGTTGATGTGTTATCTGGCAATATCTGAGTGCCATGTCAGCTTTAAGGCTCCGACATACCACAGCCGACGCAAAACCAAGATAAACACAAGCTCTCTCTCTCTCTCTCTCTCGTTCATAATTGAACATGTACACCTGAGTCAGCTGAACAACATTATACAAGTACTCGCTAACACTGGTACCCTTCTATACATGCAGGACTTCAGCTGTGGTCTGAGTCAGGCCTGATCTGGGTTCAGCTGCAGTCGTCCATGCATTCATCCTGCATCTATCCTGCAGACAATTCTCCCTCCAACAGCAGAACCAAATCTGTATAACGTAACACAAACTACCGACCATTCCTTCATACTTCTGATGGATGACACACAAACAAACAGTTCCTCTTGGCGACAGACCCAAAGAGTATCAGCAAGCACGCAGTAAAAAGTGCTGTCTCTAGAGACCTTTTGTCGGAGGAGGGGAGGGACTTCGGAGGCTCTATCCTGATGGTGGGGTCCCATTCTCCGGGCGGCAGCACGATAACCTCGTCAAGGAACTCGTCGATGCCGGCCAGCAGGTCCTGTCTGTCCTTGGCCTTGTAGGCGATGTCATGGAAGACCTGAACACAGACGGACAGTCATACAGCTGTCAATGAACTTTCACTGTAATCACTTTATAATAAAGGAGAAGGAGCTTTGCTTTCTAATTTATTTCTTTACAGGTTGGAAATGTCTTTTTTGCTGTGTAAACTGAATGTGAATTGACCTTCACTATGAAAGAGACATATCAAAGAATACAATGTCAATACAGAGGCATGTTAATATGAGATCTGGGGCATTAAGGCAAGAGAGTGTCCCCCTTTACCCCGGACACCAACATGCATCCTGACTGGCTTGGGTTTGGATTCTCACCAAAACCAACCTGACACCTGGACACAATCTAGATGCATGTTAGAGGTATAAGGTGTCTATAGGTAGGCAGGTATAAAGCGGTCCAGTGAGGACGGTCAGTAGTTTTAGTCCCGGGTCAGACTGACCTCATCCGACATCAGCGTGGCGATGGCTCTCCCGATCTCATGGTACGACTTGGCTTTTCCTTTGGGACCAAGCAGGATGAACAAAAACCTGAAAATGAAAAAGTTTGTGTTAGAAAGTCACAGGAGTGTTGTAGGTAATGCTACCCAGTCAAACATCTGTGTACCTTTTCTGTCTTGTTTGTCTGAACCTGTCTGGAACGTAATGCAATTATCCAAAACCTTGAAATCAAGGAAACTGAAATTCCAGGCTAAAGCTCATTCAAAATACGAGACGTTAAAAAATGTCTTCAGACGTCCTGAAATGCTCTCTGCAGCTGAAAGGACAAATGTGTTGAATTCTGTGTATTAATCCTGACAATGAAATAGATATTTTCATATTGGTATATTTTTCATAATCATGTTCTGGGCCCGTACTCAGCAAGCGTCTCAGGCAGGACATTTTATTGTTCACTGTTAGGGGGAAAAGGTTCCCAACAGCTTTAATGGAGAGGCCTAACCTAGGGTAATAGTAATGGCACACTAGTCTGTTGTGCAGCTGTCTGAACAAATTCAGCAATTTGGAACTGGGATTATATTGGAACTGGTTCTCGATACCCTTATTAGAGCCTAGTCAGAGTCAATGTATAGTGACTTCTTCTAAGAAAATACTGATACAGCCTAAACAATGAGGAAAAACCCAGTGGATCAACCTCTCCTGGTTTGAGCTACCTACAAAAGCAGATGAACTATGATTTGTGTCTTAGAGGTCAATTAATAAGTTTGTCATTTTGAGACTTATTTATCAGTTTTGGCAACAGATTGCTTCATGGGAATTATCAGCACAGTTTGACTAAGACTTGGCTGAAGCTCTGGAAGATCACATGCGTATAGTTTGTATAAAGTAAAGCTGCCACTACTATGAAACTCCATGTATTCTTGGACTAGCGTATACAAGGCAGTCTGAGCTACACCTACAGGGCTTGTTTCCTGGACATGGATCAAACCTCCTGGAGTCTGGAACTAAAACTCTCTGTGGGGCTTCTAGACTGACACCTCTTTTAGAAAGTTCAGTGTGAATCTCAGCCACCTTGTGGGAACAGGAACCTCGGTCAGGGCCCCCAGCATCACCGCTTGCTGCAGACGAACAAACGCCACGAAAGGCGCGTTGAGGAAGTCCACCTCCCCTACCAACACGTTGGAGGCCTCGGCGTCTCTGGGCAACTTCTTCATGAACTTGTTCCTCAGCTGAAAGAACAAAAGAGGGGAACAGGAGGGGATGTTAAATGCTACGTTCACACCAGCAAGGTACCAACCCTCAATTAAACAACCTACATCAAACAGGACAATCAGTCCTTTAAATCCACGACATCCCATTCAACTCAAATACCAAACCAGGAGGCTCCTGAAGGAGGGAAGTCAGTGATTAATAGTAACAGATGTCTGCATTTTATTGTGTCGGGCTTGGTGAGATGTATGAGGACACGAGATCAGACACCTGCGGAGCTCCTCAGGTTCAACATGTGAAATCCACAGGACAGTAAAGTCCTGGGTTTGTCTCTGAGGAACCATTTGTGAGGGATCTGTCAGTAACAACTCTCTTTATCTTCACTGACAACTACTGCAAAGAGGGTTTAACAACCTTTATGTCGACACTGAATATGAGTCACTGGGACACTATGCTTGTTACCACTGGAAATATGAACCCAGTGAATTAAACTGTAGTGGCTGAAACAAGAAAACAAAAAGCAGGGAAATTCTGTCTGAGACTTTCACCCAGAGAAACCATGGAGCTCAAGATCACAAACTGCTTCATCTGCTGTGAGCTATCTCTGATATCTCTGAAACAGCCATTCATAATCACCTGAAAATAGTTCAACAATCTTATGCTGCACAAGGATGGAAAAATTGACCTGTCTTATCAGCCTGAATCATGAAGTGAGGCTGCGACAGAGAAGAGCGTCCCATCCCCACTAACTGAGACACCGTAGCTTCACCCTATTTGCCAAATGAAATTCGGGTGTCAGGTTGATTTTTGGCAGGAAAACCTCTCCACCCACAGGAAGCGATGAGTCAATACTTAAAACTGAAATGTAAGCTGTCTCCTTGACCAGTGGTTTCCAACTCCAGTCCAGATGAAAGCACCTGAACGCCAGCAATCCATCCAGAGGAAGCTGGACTCAGCGTTAGACCTTTTGCCTCACTCATCCCTTTGCTATCACAGACTGGCTGCATTGGTGTTCAGTTTACAGGATTTCTGGGTATTGAAGTTCAAAATTTCAATCAGTTTGAACCTCTTGCTGCCATTTGGAGTTGCCAACATCCCAAGTTGCCTGATGGAGATTTAATAAAAATCATTTATCTGAGTGCTTCGTTATTATTTTACATGGAACATATTAAAGATCAGTAATGACTGAATGGTGTCCACGTGAAACATGTTTGGCCTGGCCTGATTGGACGGATTTCAGACTTCAGACTTCCTGAAATCCGTCCAATCAGGCCAGTTAGCAGCATTATAAGTGAAAGGCTCCACTCAGCAGGTTGGCTTAGAGGAGCTGGTGCTGTTGGCCAATCAGGGTCCAGTATTGTGAGGACGTAAGTCTTCATACTCAATTGATAAATACCCTTTATAGCCATCGTATAATTGAAAACTAAATTATGAAAGCTGAATAATATTGGACCTTGGTCTGCATTGCCCTGTAGGTACAAATGGTCTCTGGCTACTGGCTCTGGCTACTCCCCCCAAACCAAACCACTCCCCCGACTTTGAACAAGCATTGTCTGATCCAGTTCAAAGGGATTCAATCCAAAAGGCCATTTCAAGTTGCGAGTGAGTTGACACCCAAGGGCCTCGGTCATGTGGAACCGAGTTACACTTTGATCCATACTACATTCACTGCATCAGATGTTCTCTGCGATAATAGATGTAATTTCCCTGTGTGCAAATTTAAGCCATTAATAAATAAAACTTCAAAGACAACAAATCATAAAGACTAGATAAGATTGTCACGGTACTCTACTGTGTTATATATTAACCTCAACACACCAGAGGCTGGGTGGAAAACATTTACCAAGAAGCACCCAAGGGCGATCCAGAGCACTTCTTAGAGCTCTGGACAATCACAAGACTGTTTTGTCATTTTCAACATTGTTTTTCTTGCTTCCAGAGTTAAATGACAGGTACTCTAGTTTCTAACTGGTGAATTATAATTGTGGTTCAACTTTCTGAACTGACTGCGCAGTAAATTAACCCAGATGGTGAGTCTTGTCCTTGTCGGTTCACCACTTAATCCTCTTTCTCATCACACAGTCCAAGCTGAAGCTTTTCGCTGGGTTACCAAACATTCACAATTACCTTAGCACCAGACGGGCCAAGCCGCTGTGACGCGACTGCTGGTTTCAACATTCACATTGAAACGTCTCAGCGTCCAAAACGCTCCTCAGGGCTTTTCTTCGACCCACAAGTTAGATTTATATCTTCCCTTCAGTGGACGTCTCGTCTCTTCTTAGACCCCAGAACCCTTCAGCCTTTCTACTGTTAAACTTCTTTTTTCGTTTTGGGTTCAGTCAGTAGCGTAACTGATAATAATAAAGGCCTTATAAATGCTTTATAATACATTTAGACATTGAATACCATTGGTCAGTAGTCTGCTATGGTCAACAAGGATTTATTCCATATAGAGCATGATGGGAGGGAGAATAACAAAGGATAATATTCTGCTGGAAACACTGAATACTTGTAATTCTTTGGCATGAAAATAGTCAAAATTATAGATACTGAATATTGCTGCAAAATATCGTCAATCTGCAACTTCAGTCTAAAAATAAAAACCCATATTACGGACGAGGGATGTTCACAGTAACCAGATTATGTATCGGCAGGATCGTTTCCATCAACCTAAAGATTAAACTCTCATAAACCGAGGACCTTCTGCTTGCCAGATCCAAACAGCGGTGTCCAATAACAGACTCTGGTACTGTCCAGCTTTCTTGGCACAGGGTTCATCTGCAAACGATTAAGACGAGGGGTCAAACCTGTGTAATTGCACACCCTGATCTGTGTCCAATCACCACTAATCCAGACCACACCGCCCATATAAACTATACCTTCAATGGGTATTTCAGATTGGTTTCCTCCCATGAGACTTGAGCATGTGGTGCAAGTTGAATTAAGACATCGAATCGCCTCATTTTTTTCTTTGGAAGCCTGAGAATTCAAATCTGAGCCACTGTGTGACGTTTCACTGCCTTTCACTTGTTAAAGTGATGCACCATTTGGACTCTGCAATGCAATGTAGGCCTTTTTGCAAGGACAGGCCAAAGAAACAATACAATGATGTGCCAACGTCTGTAATGCGTATGAGCTTCATCATTGTTATAATTGCACCTGATCCTGTTACATCTATTGTCTGGGTGCTGTTGCTTTGGCCCTTTACCTTCCTCATGTTGGAAATCTTTGACCTGACTGAGTGTCTTGCACACAAAACGGATTACTGATTGACATGAAATCCCCAAATGGAAACAAATCTATAAAAATCTAACAGTAATTTGTGCTTGTACTGACTTAAAGTTTGTGTTAGTGTGTGTTGGGTCTGGCCACGACTCCAACTCCATCGAAACCTTCAAAGGTGACATCCACACTGTTTCTGAAAGTGTCCCAATTCAGATTTCATCACACGGGACTCAGATCTGATGTTTCTAATCAGCAAAAAGCTGCACAGAGTCCAATTTTTCATCTCCAATCTGAACCACGTTGATACGGGGAACGAAATCGGATCGAGGCATGTGACATCACCTCACGTCTGGTCCTCAAACCTACAGCCGACATCCAGACAATGAATTCTCCAGGGATTGCAAAGCACCAAGCTCTCGGACACGTGGCCAGTGTGAAGCAGGTTGGCGAGCGTGGCCCCAGAGGAACCAGCTCTGGTCCCGACTCAGTCTGTCCCACAGCAGGGCTTACTGGGCCACTCTGACCCAGTTCCCTCGTCCCAGAGGGATGGTCTGGGATCATGAGACCTTATGAACAAATGGCTGCAGTGAGCTGTGGTCATGTAACTGTGCTACTGTGAGGATGTATGGAGCGTGCAGTAAACTGTGTCCCTTTGGAAAAGTCACCTACAGCAATGTCGATGTACAGCTGGGTAAAAAAGCTTTTTGCTCTATAAATGAATTTGTTTTAAATAGCTTCAAGTCATAAGTCAGACCAAAACATTTCATTGGACCTGGTACTTTATGGGCAACAAGTACGTTTACTAAAACTGATATCAAAATAAAAGTAAAGCAAAAAATGTTTTAGGATTTCAATTATCCCAGCAGAACTGCTGCAACTCCACCTGGCTGTACATTACAGGGGCAGTGAGCAGCAGGGTTTGGGTTAAAGCAGAACCAGGACCTGTCATCACTGCATCATCCCTGAATCATCACGTCCTACGACTTCACTTGTTTCTCTCTATGATTTGTCTTCAGACGAGCTCAGCAAAACTGGTTTTTGGGTTCTTCTGGGAGAGACAGATAATCAGAGACCTAAGACAAGGCCCATTGTACTGTTGTGGTGAAAGTA
>CABFOQ010040559.1:0-12717 GCA_900660455.1 Gephyroberyx darwinii
AGTTTTCATAACGACTTGAAAGCTTGGACACTGTGGTTGTAATTACGAGGCTGCTAATGAAGTCATGCTTGCTGTGAGTGAGAGCCGAGAGACGAGAGAGAGAGAGAGAGAGAGAGAGAGCACAGTTGTCTGCTGCGCTGCTGCCATCTAGTGTTCACAAAAAGCACCGCAAGACAAGAAGGCATGGGAAATTAACTGAGCAAGTGGACTTTTAATAAATTAATTTAATATTAAAAAAAACTGAAAAACAAATGAATTTTCTGTCAATTAGTTTAATTTCACATGATTTTATACTTTTATTTCTTTATCGTGGTATCTATCTATAATGGCAGCTGGTAGATACATTTTCTGAGATGAGCATGAGCTCAGTTTGCTTGTTTTGTTTCCTTTCCTGTATCTGAGAGCACCTCCGATCAGTTTAGACAGCAGCAAACGTGTGTTTTTGTCATCTGGTGTGACGAGACTCAGAGACTGTGAGGTTAAAGTGCAGATGGACAACTTTAATTCCAGGGTACTCGAGGTATTCAGTCACATCAAATGAACAGTTCATTTATTTCCCCACGGATGTCTTCAGCCAATTATTAGAAAGTCTCTTAATAGTTCTGCAGGGGAAGAATGATGATTTGAGCCTGGTTCGATAAGCTCCTTTACTCCGACCACGGACTCCATGCTTCCTAAAATGTAATTTAGGGGAGACCGGGGAGTGTTGTAACACCTGGTTAGTTGTAACACTGCCAGTTTGACCAATCAGAAAAGAGCTGTGGTGATGTCATCAATATCATACACTCCCATTTCCTTTTTGAGCTCACAGGAGAAGTGGCATGTCTCTGTGAGCAGCATTGTGGATTTTACAACCAAAAACTGAAAGTAAAATTTTTTATCAAGATTATTTTATTTTTTATTTTTAGCGTTCACTGTATTGTAGATAAAATGGTTTGACTTACACAACCTAAAGTAGCAGTTTCTCTAGTTTAATTTGATGCTTTGCATTCATGCTAACTTCAAACCCACATGCTAAAACAGTTAGCTATGTAATGGCTGCTTGGGGTTGGGATACTTCTAACAGTTCATTACAAATGTCACAACCATCCCCTTATGATGCCCCATGGATGCAGGAGGAGGATTTCCTCATCTTCCTGAAACACTTCATCAAGCATACAAAGGTCAGTCCTGAGAGGAAGGTGTTACTGTTGTTGGACAACCACAGTTCTCATCTTTCAGCAAAGGCAATCACTGACTGCAAAGAAAATGGGATAGTGCGCCTTTCTTTCCCACCCCACTGTTCTCATATGCTACAGCCCCTTGATCGTAGCATCTGTGGTCCATTTAAGGAGATGATAAACACAGCCAGCGACGCATGGATGAGAATGAATCCTGCAAAGACAATGACAATCTATGACATCCCAAGCCTGGTCAGGACCGCATTCCCCAATGCTGCAACCCCAAGCAACGTACAAGCCGGTGTCAGATGACATTTTCCAAGAGTGTGACTATGCGCCATCACAAGTCACAGATCGCCCTGAGCCATCTGCATCTCTGGCCTCCTCCCAAGCTGATCAGCCAGCCCAACCCTCCACCTCAGCAAAACAGGTACTTGAAGAGGAAGAAAAGAAGAGGAGCACTGGAAAAAGTGTGAAGAAGGGAATAAACCTGCCGTCTGGAAAGGGGCAAAAGAAGAAAACAAAGCAAACAAGCAAAAGGCCAATGACCAAGAGGATTCTGATACCTCTGATGATGAGGATTTCTGCATCGTGTGCATGGAACACACACACACACACACACACACACAACACACACACACACACACAAACACACACACAGCAATTGTTTTTGTGCTAAATTTAAAGTTTTAGAAGAAATATTTTGTCACTTTAAATTGTTCACTTTATTCAAAACTGTTTATTCTTTATTCTTCAAAAAAGTTCTTGCATGAATTGGATAGTGAGGATCTTATTTCAGCAAATGACCTCTCATCGTTACATCTATCCATCTAGCTGGTGTTACAACTCACCCCAGTGGTGGGGTAGGTTGTAACAATGGAAGTCTTTGTATTTGACATTAACTCACATAATCTGTGATTGTGTAGTAGACGTCCAAGTGGGTTTTATTTGTAGTAGACAAATATAGGTACTGTGCAACAAAGTTTGAGAGATCTAGCACAAACAACCACTGAGTTACTGATGCTCAAACAAAAAGTGTTACTCCCATCCCCGATCTCCCCTATAGCAAAGCAAATTACACATTTTTGACTACACACAAAACTGAAATGAGAAACCACATACAACAATTGCTATATTCCTCTAACTGTCCATCTGATGTGGCTGACAGTTCAAATGAAAACAATCATTGTGTCTTTCAACATCCAAACGTATGGGAACTGAGCCAAGACAAAAACGTGTCTCTGTCCAAACACTTATAGAAATGTTCTGATAATACAGTGAATTCATAGTGTGAAATAAAACAGTACATGTTTTTGTGATAGTCATTCTCAGATTGGTCAGTGGTATAGTAGATAATAATGATGATAATTGTATTGTATGTATTGTATTCATTCATTCTGATAAAAGTCTAACCTTAAAAAAAAACAATGTACTTTGATACATACAGGGTGACTAGAAGCAACAAGTAGCAGCATGATCATGATTCTCTTGGTGAAGTGGCATCAAACAATAATAGATTTGAAAAAATCCCGTTGAGCCTGTTCCTGTACTTTAGTAACTTTCAATCTGACAGATGAAATGTTGAACTGCTGAGAAACGCCACCACGCTCACCGCTCACCACGCCCGCCGCATTCCCTCACACAAATGGAGGTATATGCAAACCAATGGACACGATCAATCCTCTTTAAGATCACTTACAAAGACTGAGAATTAAAACAGGCATGATACATTGGCAGAAATACCCATTAGGGATGAAAGGGCTATGTCAGCAGCCACATGTAGTGAAATGTGATGAAGGTTTATTCTCTGAAGCACCAGCAGGAAACATCATGGGCCTCATTCACAAAAGGTTCTTAAGAAGACTTATTTTTGAAAGATATGTTATATAAAGATTATTTGAAATTCCAAATCAATGTTTTCTCCAATTTTCGGTGATATATCAAAAACTAGAACTAATCTTTATCAGTATCCATTGATGGATGCCATGATTTTTTTTTTTTTAAATCACATTGAAATGATCATATGATCTAGTATACAGTAAAAGAGGGTTTCTGTTTCTGTAGCTCAGTGTGCTAATACTAATACTCCTGCTCTCTCACGTCTCACCCCTTCCTGTCTCCTCAGTGTAACCTAACCTAGGACTGTCTGTTCTCCTTCAAAACAAAAGAGGAGTTATTGTTATTGTTACGAGATATCAGGAGTAATTGAAAAGACGTTGTGTGCTCTGTAATGAAATATCAGACCAAACATGTCCCTTTCCTGTCTTCCATGCCTCCGCCTTATCTTCGCCATCGCTCTTGTTATGGCGTCCAGTGAATGTACTCACTTCCTGACTGTGGGACTGTCTCAGACGCATTTCCTTCTGAGTCAGGAACAGAAACAGAAAACTGCTTTTTCATGTTTGATATTTCAACCGTGAAATGTTTTTCAACTGAAATGGCACACACCTACTGCCGGTGTTCTTCCTGTAATACTGTGTTTTGCAGTGCAGCTGATTTCAAGGCCATTTCACACCATGAGAGTCCTGCTGCTCGGGTATCTGCTGCGTTTCTGCTTGTGGCCGAAGCTGGAGCCCTTCTGGCTGCCGCTGCCCCTCACAGAGCCTCCCTTCAGCCTCGCGAGCCCGCTCTCTGACATTGTCCTTCCTCGCAGTTTTCCATCCCCCTCATCTGCCTCCTGCTGCTTGAAGTCGTGGAGGTCCTGGCAGTCACAAGAGTGCTCCGCGGGTAAAGGCCCCCGGCTCGGGCAAAACCACTTCACGGAGGCGTAGCAAAGCTCGACGAAGCTGGAAACGGCCGACACCACCCCCACCCCGAAGTAGAAGCAGAGGAAGACCGTCTTCTCTGCGGGGCGCGAGGTGAAGCAGTCCACGGTGTAGGGGCAAGGGAAGCGATTGCAGGGGAACTGGGCCTCCACCTTGAAGCCGTACAGCCACCACTGACCCACTAAGACACCGACTTCTGCTGCCATGCGGAAGGCCACGTTGATGATGTAGAGCCTCTTCATGTGACGATCTTCTATGTTGTCCTTGCTGCTCATCTGGCTTCCCGTGGAGCTCCTCTTCCTCTTGTTGTGGTGGTGCATGGCGTACATGAGGTACAGCAGGGCGGGCGTGGAGATGAGGACGATGTGAAACACCCAAAATCGGTACTGGGAGATGGGGATGGCCAAGTCGTAGCACACCTGCCTGCAGCCCGGCTGGAGGGTGTTGCAGACAAACTCTTCCTGCTCGTCCTCAAACAGGTCGCTGGCCACAGTTCCCAGGATCAGTATCCTGAAGACCAGCATGAGAAAGAGCCAGAAGCGGCCCAGCAGCGGCGAGTGGGCCTGGAGGTGATCAAAGAGCTCGTTGAGGAAGCCCCATTCCCCCATGGTGGCAGCGCTGCGTCTGGGATGACCTCTCGGATGTCTGGGGATCTACCCGCCTGAAGTCCAGCTGTCTGTTTCAGATTGACTCCTCTCTCTCTGGGCCTCAGTACATTTTTAGGATTTCATGAGTCACTTGTTGAGTTACCTGACGAATCCCAGGACATTACAGTCCAAACAGGTGGATCAAAGGTCAGAGATTGGCCCCTAGTCGCTGTGTGTTCAGAAAGTGTCTCCAGTGGCCTGAAACAGAAAATGAAACATAAAACAAAATGACAAACCTTTTTTCTTTTGATTTCATTTAACAAACAAGCAATCAATTGTTTTATTTTTTTAAGGAGGCAGTGAAGGAAAAGCATACGAAGAGAAATGAGATATCCACCAAAAAAACACCTGCCCTTGAAAATGCCTTGGAGGTAAAGCACACGATAAGTTACTCTTAAAGGTCATTCATCTGTGGTTTTGAAACATCGACATATGAATTGTGGGTAGTATTGTTTTTTCCAAAACAGATCTAGGACTAGAATATAGTACAAAAGAAAAACTCTAACTTCTCCTCATATCTGAACTGTTCCTGTCTGTTCCTGACAGGTTAGAGAAGAAATCTGATGCAGAACGCGATACAATACCACACCTTGTTATTTTAGTTACACAAAACGTCACTTATCTAAACATATGAACTGCACATTAAGAGCACAACCTCGATAGTCATCAACAAGCTGCTACTTGCAGAAGCAGGCTGGCTGGTTGAGCTGCTATCCAGTCTCTCTCCAGCACCCCTGTGAGCACACACTTCACTGAGGCCAGATGTATTGTGCCACTGGCGGCGAGATGAGGACACAGGTTCAGCCTACGGCATTTCATGTACCTTATGAAATCGCAATCCCTCCTGATGAGGATTGAAGATCCCGCCTTGGCTCTGTGCTCACTTTGTGTTCTTTTCCCACAGAGGGATATCCTTAGACAACCTGAAGGAAGGATCTCTCGCAGGATCAAAGCACAAAAAAAAAACACCCCGACATCATATCCATTCAAGGTGTGATTCCCATGTCAGGTTCCTCTCAAGGCTTCTCCGAATGGCATGTGCTGGGGGCTTGGTAGGGTCTAATGATTGAGAGGGCGGCAACGGGTAAGGAAATTCTTGCCGGGTCCTAATCTGTGGCCATTACGAGTCCCAAACAGAACCGATGTTTACTCAAGAGGGGCCAGTTCTTGATGAGCACTTGAAAGAGCTTCCTTAATGGCAGGAAGGATCTGAGTTATAAACTGTGCCGTTTTAACTCCAATCTCCCAATATCAACTGAAACAACCCAGTGGATACTGTGTGTTGTGCCTGCAATCTGCAGACCAGATGCATCCTTTTCTTTTCTTTGGATAAAGCATCCTCTGATGAATCGTATGTACTTCACGCTCTACTGTTTTAGTTCAGTAGCCCTTGAGGTTTGGTGTGTTTAGTTTTATTACCATTGTGGTTTGACTGCCCCGCCACCAGTGATACTTGTCAGGACTTGGGGAGCAGTTCAAGTGATTGAATGCTTACACTGAAAAATGAGTTTAAGAAAAAAGTGTCTAAATTCAAAATGTTTGGTTCTGCGTCCTACACACCCCACTCCCATGTCTACAGACTGTAAGCAAACAGCATTACAAATAAACAAAACCAATCAAGACAAAAGATGATCTGAAGAATTGATTTATTGATACAAGCTGTCTGAAAGCTGTACTAAAACATGTTACTTACCCAACTTGTCCCAATATGACCGTCTCCACGTTACACCCTGGAATTTCTAGGTTCAAAGGTTTATCCGTCATATAAAGTTATAGCGGTTCAAAAGTGCAGTGGCATACTCAGTCTCCACGCTAAAGTCGAAAAGGAAAGTGTGTACATGTGCAACGTAAAAATACCAGTGCAAAAAAGTTAAGATGAAGCTCCTCCCTACATGTCACCTGTTCCTCCTGAATGACTCATGTCACATTTCATGTTCAGGTCTAATTGACGCTGTACTTCAGGAGAACAGCCTTCAACCAAGCAGTTCATGAGACTCACAATTTGGACCAGACAGCACAACCACTATTAACAGCTTTATTTCACAAGAGAATATAAAAGACATCCATTCAAATATTTACAACACAGAACAGGTATAAAAATGGACCACAAAAGAACAACATATTTCAAGGAAACGTTACATATTTCTATTATTCTTCACATAAAGCAATGTTTTTTATGCCATCTGATCTGCTAAAACAGTGAATGAGAACTACAATGAACTTTTTTTCAGTGTGAGTATAAATGCAGTCCACTTCAAGTGTTTCAAGCAAAGCCGTATTGAACCGTATGGCATGGAGTATATACACAAGGCAGGTCAACACTGAACATATAAAATGACTGTGTGGGAACTGAGGTTAGAAAATCCACTAAAAATCAAAAGTCTTCATCGGAGTCTGAGTCCAGGTTGTATGTGACCGGTTTCCTGGCACGTGACGGTTTTTCCCTCTGCGCCACGGCTGCAGGAGCTGCAGCTTCCCCGTCTGAAACCTGGAAACTGTCATCATCATCCCACCTCTTGGTTTTCTACAAGGACGAAGAAGGAAAAAACAGAAAAAACATTAAAGCAAAGATTCACAAGTATTATAGCGAATGCTGCATTTGGAATCAAACTATTATAGTGCATTAGTTGCATGGAAAGGGGGCATGTGAACACCAACCCCTCCACCAATTGACACACACACAAAAAAAAACACCTGCTCTTACAAAATGATTACTGACATGAAAGTCAAGCATCCTCCTATGACCTTTACCTACAAAACAGTTCTGTTTTTGAGGACCAAATCATCGTTTTCCCAAAATCTCCATTAGGGTTTTGGAATGAAAACCTTCAGACGCTGTTACACTACCAACACGTCTCAACGCCCAAAGTCAGATCTTGACCCACAACTGACCTTGCTGGCGGCGGCGGTGGTTTTGCCCTTGATGCGGGACATGAGGTTGTCTGAGCTGCTGTCAGAGTCGTCACTGGCCAGAGCCTGTTTCCGTTTGAGCGCCGGCTTCTCCTTGACCACCGGGGCTTTAGCTTCGGCCTCGGAGTCGCTGGAGTCAAACGAAGGGACCTTCTTGGTGGTTTTGGCAGCAGCTTTGGGCTTGGACAGAGCAGCTAGGATGGATGGCTGCTTTGTATCTAGAAGAGTGACAGGATAAGGAATTAAAGTCATTTTGAATGAGTGTTTTTGGCTTCATGTGAAAATAAGTTGAACAATCAGATTATTAAAAGCTCCAGTTAAAGTTAAAGTTTTATTTAACTCATTTCAGTGTCATGCACTCTAGACGCCCAGCCAGAACAGGCTTACAAGACTCACACACATCACGCTGCAGTTTGTATGGAACAAACACATTCCTCAACAGAATCAAGTATCACACAAGGCATGTTCATGTTTTTTTGTATTGGAACCAGTGTTTCATTACCTGCAGCCTTCTTCTTAGCCACAGGTGGCTTCTTGGCAGCGGAAGATTTCTTGGGTGCAGCCTCTTTGGCCTTGGGCTTAACGGGAGGTTTGGGTGCAACCGCCTGATCATCAGACTGAGCTGCACAAACAAGTTCAATACAGAGATCATAATTACATCTCAGATCGGAGCCCCAACATTTAACAAGCTCAACATGAGGGTACCCTGTGGGAATACTTACAGCTGGATTTGCTTTCAGACTCTTTCACTGTTGTTAATTTGCTCTTTGACACTTTCTTCCTGCAGAAGTTTGACAAAGTTAGATTTAAGGTAAACAAAAACATCTGATTGAAAATTTGATACGGTAAATAAACATTCTTCATAAACGGATCATGTGATGCTTATGCACAAATCATCCTATACTCAGACTCACTTGGGCTCTGGAGCTTTAGGAGGCGGGGCTGGGGAGTTCACGTCGCTGTCCGTCATAACGCTGGGCTCGGGGGCGAAGCTGGTGTCGTCGTCACTGATGGCTGCTTTCCTTTTTGGAGCCTTGTCCTTCCCCCAGTCATCGAACTCATCTTCACTGCTGGATATACTATACTTCACCGTGGCTGAGGAAACGGCCAACAGGACGGATTAGCACTGCTGGTGTGTGTTAGTGTATATTTCTGTATATGCATTCATTCTTTACAAAATTGGAAGTTTATTACAGCAAACAATTACTATGGAAGTAGTTTTTAATAGACACACTCTACATTGCTTTACAATAATTAGGAAGTTTGTTTCATTAGAGGATTCCCATGACTGTGATTAATCAAACAGCTGGAGCAAAGTACAATTAGGGCTGAACTGAGGTAAGAGAGGGAATTAGTCTGAGGAAATGAGTTTTATCAGGGTTTAGGAGGATCTGGCTGTGACTGTAGGAATCTGAATCGCAGCTATCAGAGGGGAAAATGTCATTTCAGGGGCAGAATATAAAAACAAAATAACACTCCTAATCTGACACAACGGTCAGATTAGAAGTGTTAACAGCGGTCAGGGTTAGCTTGCAGCCTCACCTTTAGTTGTGCGTCCAGCTCTCTCTTTGGGGGCAACCACCTCCTCCTCTGCCTCCAGCTCACTGTCGGCCCCAGACTCGTCGTCTGACCACGGGTTCTTCTTGGGCTTCTTCGTCAGAGGCTTGAACTGAAGGGTGGTCTGCTTGCCTGTCTTTGATGCTGCTGCAGAGAGATGTGTTTGTGGTGATTATCATCAATGAAAATCCATCAGAAAATTCATTGCAGCGGGTCAGGATATGTTCTGTAACCTCTCCTGTTGTAGGGCAATCTGTTATTGATCTCTCTTACAAACAGGGCTGCAGAATGATAACACATTACTTTGCTAGATAGTGATCATGTTTATTAGAGATTATTAGTCTTGATTTTTAACTACTGCAGACGTTCTAGCTGAAATAAAACGTGATATACGATTATATAAGATAAACCAGAAAGGTTATGTAATGCTTGTGTGCTGTTAGAGCCACACAACACCAATCATTCAATAGTAGAGTCCTGACGGTAGGGCACCACTGAGTCATCCTCACCTTTTTCCTTGGCCGGGGCTTTGGTCTTCTTGTTCAGCCGTGCTACCAAGCCGAGCTCCTCGGCCGGCTCCAAATTCTCTCCATCCTCTCCAAACTCTATCTTCATCATCACATCTTCACTCTAAAAATCAGAGAAAATGAGTTCAGACAAAACATTCATTTTCTTTATGTCACCAATTCAATCGAACATGCCAATATTTAATAGCACATCTGTTATCGTGTATAAATGGATATCACATTTTAGTTTCTGTATTTAATTGTATAATACTGACATATTAGCAGTATTGAAACATTTCCTTTGAATGTCCACTAAACAACACATAACTGAAGACTAATATCATGATAATAGTGATTAATAACCAGGATATCTGACAAAATAATCAGGATTAGTATTTCATCTATAATGCGGTGAATTATTGAGTCTAGTGTAATCTAAATGAACGTAAGAAGAAAGCCAGACCTTGACTTTCTTGCCCCTCTTGCCCTCTCCTTTTTTAAGGTCAGCCTTCTTGTTGGCTTCGGCCTTCATGGTGCTGGTAATGCGCGGGATGACGCGGCGACCCTGCGGTGTGGGCAGGGTCTCCTTCTTCACCTTCACCGCTTTGCCCTTTCCACCCTTCCCCTTTCCAACAGGCATGGAGGCAGCCTCCTTTTCTTGCTCCTCTATGCGCTGAGGACAAGAATGAGTGAGATGAATGAGACACAAGAGGGAAATGTGGTACATTTCAAGATTCTGTACTTTTCCAGATCTAACTTTTTGACTAATTTGAGGATTTTGGTCAGTTTCAATATGAGGTATGCTGATAGTGGCTGGGCAGTATGACTGTCAACTAGGCCAAGAGTAATTGAAGTTTATTTTTCGCAACAATATATGAAATAACAATAGGCCTACAGCTATGTTAAATGTGTAGACATATGTGTATATAGAAAGAACAACCATATTTTCCACACATTTTGAGAAATTCTGTAAACATCTCAAGACCTGGAAACACCAAAATGTATTTTTCATGTTTCCAGACCAGTGGAGGAATCAGGGAAGTCTGAGGAGCTACAGGGATGACAGTTTATGTGAAAGGTATATGGAGGATTAAAAAAAAAAGAAAAAGAAAAAATGAGTGACTTTAGCATTAGTTAGTGAATGCCCATTACCTCCAGTTCCTCAGAGAAAGCAGCAAGGTCTTCCTTCCACAGGTCTGTTGGATTCTTCTTCTTCAGGGAGTTCAGCTCTGTCAACTACAGGACAACGATTCAATCAGAAATGAGCCAGATGTACCTGAGAGGCTGACTCATCAAATCAGTAATCTTACATAAGTCAGTTTACCTTGCAGTTTTAAAAGACAAGCACAAAAATACCCTGATGGAAAGTAGCCGACTTAGTTCATGGCTTTACTGGGAACATCAACCATCAACTATCCTAACAAGATAATAAGTCAGTAAGACTTGAGGCTGGATGAGGATCAGACCTTAGCGTCCCTCTGTTTGCACAACTCGTCTTTCTTTTCTTTGGTCAGGTACCACATTGGCATGTTCAGCAGGTAGTTGTAGTCTGGCCCGCTGGTGTCCTCCTTGTCCTCCTTATCCTCATCCCCTCCATCGTCCATCTCCTCCTCATTCTAAGAGCAGGAACAGAAACATATGTTACTTGTTCAGGTGGAAGCTCATACGCTACGATATTCATGTGCTGCTGAGAGCCGACTGACTCATACCAAAACTGGGAAACTATGCATGGTGTCCTACCTTCTCTTGAGCCTCTTTCCAAGCCTTGACTGGGTCAGAGTCGTAGCCCATCTGCTGCAGCATGCGGATCAGCTCCTTCTTTGGCTTGTTCTCTGGAGGTGGACAGACAGGTCACATACGTTTGATCAAAGAAAGGTTGAAATACTAATATTTTGCTAGATATTGCGATTGCAATTTTTAATCTGTACAATTTTCAACTACAGATGTTCTAGAAGAAATGTTTCAATGTTGCCACAATTATTAGTTGTAGAGACAAAGTGTAGTGTATGCAGTTAATTGTGCAGCCCCAATACATTCATGAAAGCACACACTTGAAATTTCAACCAGAGGTCATAACTTGTGGGATGAGCTACTCACCGATGACCAAAGTGCCCTGGATCTTCTCCAGGATGAAGCGGGCCTGGTTGGTGAGCTTGGCACCCTCTGCCCCCAGCATGCCGACCAACCAGTCTTTCCTCAGCACATAGTACTTCATCCTCAACTCAAAGAAGTCCTTCAGGATGTCCTGCACGGACTCATACTTCTTCAAGCTGCCCACATGGTCAAACAACACCTAAAACAACAAGGAGTCTCAGGCTGAGCTTGAACGGTTTCTCTTTAGCAAAGGTTGTGGAAAGTCATATTTCTGAGGAAACTAGAAGAGGAACTGAGTGAAGACTTTATCCTCACTCACAGGACAACGGCAGGTGTGTGGACATGTGTGGCAGCCATTACCATAGAATTGCAGGTGAGGGGGTTCTGCAGCTTGAAGACCTTGTGGAGGCCAGCAGCCTCTGCCTCCCTCAGCTTCTCCTCCGTCATCTTCACCACAAATCGCACAGTGGTGTCGGTGTGGTATTCCTTGTAGTCTGTGATCAGAGGGGGGACCTTTTCTGTGCCGTTCAGCATGGGCTCCAACACGTTCTCCTTGTAGGGCTAGACCACAGAGGAAAGGATGAAACAGACATGGAGGAATTTTTTTTCCAAAATTTGATACACTATCTATTTAACAAGTTGCATGAATGTGAATGATTGAGGGACCTCAATAAATCTTCAAGAGGAGGAATAAGGCTCCAGTGACTAACCTGAGTCCAGGTTTTGACGGGTAATTCAGAGATCTCGACGGTGGTGGAGTCGATGATGGCTACCTCTCCGCTGTTCATGAACTGGTTGGCCATCAGCTGGTCAATGGTGCCTTTGAAACCTTTGTAGTTTGGAAGCTGCAGGAGCAAAACAGATTATTGTTCATGCATCTTTTTCATTGGTTCTGCTCATCCTGAAGACAGGAAATTATAATCTACAATCAGAAACCAACTGCAATAGTTTCCTTTCCTCACCATGGGCAGTGGCTCCTCCCCGTTGAGCATACGGTGGAGGTTGTTGACGATCTCCCGGACGTCATAGTTCGGGATCTTGCTGGCCCAGCCTGTGCCGATGCCGTCAGCGCCGTTCA
>CABFOQ010040579.1:2224-28090 GCA_900660455.1 Gephyroberyx darwinii
CACACACAGGTGGCTGCCATCTGTGTGTGTGTGTGTGTGTGTGTGTGTGGCTGTGTGTCTGTGTGTCTGTGTGTGTGTGTGTGTGTGTGTGTGTGTGTGTGTGTGCCTGTCTCCACCCATTTCCTCCTCCCAGTAGCACACACAAATCTCTTCTTCTGCTCTGTTCTTGAAGCACTGTGTGTGTGTTCATGTGTGTGGGTGGATATGAAGGCTGCCTTCCAGCTGTGTGTGTGTGTGTGTCAGGGTGTGATGAGTTTTGACAGAAAGCAACCACAAACGCACAGCCCAGCACAACACACACAAGATGTCTGTTTTCAACTTTGCTGAAATTACAGTGTGTGTGTGTATGTGTGTGTTGCCCTGCAAAACTGATGATGTTGTGAGCCGATGTCGTCTGAAGCCACATCTGACTGGTAGGAGGCCGGGAATGAAAAGCGCCCTCTCGCTCTCATCCGAAACAACAGGGTTGCATTTGTGGACCCCCACAAGACAACCCTGGTCAGGATCTGGGTCAAGCGCTGCCTCCGCTTGGCGTTGGTACTGCCTGGGTTTGTGCCCGTTCTAAAATGGGCCGTCCCAACCTGGTTGCTCTGAGTCAGCAGCAAGAACAGACCAACAACCAGAACAGAAAGCTGCATGCCCGAGCACAATCACTCTGACCAGTAGGCACTCTGCAGTTCAACGGCCATTTTATTTTGAAGAGCTCCTAAGAAAGCCATGCAGATACATTGATGTTGTTTTAATAGGGTTTCAGTTTTGCAATGCAAACTGAAAGCTCTTAGTTTGCATGCAACGCAATATGATGACTTTCTACCCCCAACCAAAGATTGTGTATAACAAGAGAGAACCTACAGCTCTCAACTTTCACATCAAGGCTTTTGATCTGTGGACCGAGACAGACATAAGCAGGTGGGTTGATGGATTTATCCTCTGCTCAACTAAGATGTTTTGGCTGCTAACAGGCAACATTGTCCTGCAAACAACACCATGGTGAGACACACAACATACCGCACGTCAGCTGACATAGACCAACATGTTACGTTACAGCGCCCATGGGGCAGGATTGTGGCGGTAACATGGAGTGTTGACAAAGTGTTGTGTTACCCTGCATGCCAGGGCACAATCATAGCTGGATTATTTATGGAGGATAGATATCAGCTCATCTCTCTCTCTCTCTCTCTCTCTCTCTCTCTCTCTCTCTCTCTCTCTCTCTCTCTGTCTCTCTCTCTCTGTCTCTCTCCGTCACTGGCATGTATGATGTATGTGAAGATCCTGGATGAGGGTCAGTTCCCTAAGCAGCACCAGTGGCAGAACCATAGCGTTACAGAGTGGACGTCCCAGCAAGTGGCCCACTGGCTCATGGGCCTCAACCTGGAACACCATATCCCAGAATTCACTGCCAAAAACGTAGATGGAGAACAGTTGCTACAGCTGGACAGCACTGAGCTCAAGGTGAGTTAATCCTACCCTTTGATACATATACAATTTGTACACATATACATGGTAAGACATATGGAAGACGGATGTTTTTGTGTCCATTTGCCGCAGGCCCTTGGTGTCACCTCTTCGCAGGACCGTGCCCTGATCAAGAAGAAGATCAAGGACCTTAAGGTTCTGATGGAGAAGACCAAGAGGAACCGCGAGAAGATGGAGAAACAGCGCGAGAAGCTACGGAAGAGAGAGCTGGAGCAGCAGCAGAAACAGGCCCGCAAAGAAGGCGCAGCGGAGTGAACCGAAATCCGTATGACCACCTCTTCCCTATTTACTGTAGCACCACGACCACACCAAGTAGCATCTCGGGGAACAGAACGTCAGTGGGGCCCGCAATGGAACCCTGGGGGACGCCTACTCAATAGTTCCAAATAGCTCAGTTGTGGAGCTCCATGCCCAACTTTTGGAGATTGTTGACTGACTTTTTCACCAAGCAAATTAAACCAAAATGAGCATACAGTTGGATAATAGGATGCTGCCCCTTTATTCACCTCATTTTACACCCATACCGTCTTTTTAACCATTTTAAAACCTGCTAGATTCTATTTATTTTGCTGTTTATTGCTGTAAATCAGGTTTATTTATTCATATCCAGAGTAAGTATGTGAAAAATCCACCTCATCCTCATCCCAAGCATATCACCCTCAGAGCCGTCTATGTTACCCATCCTTGTAGATGTGTATCATAGCACCTTTAGACATAAAGATCATGTACATATTCAGTGATAAATATAGATACAAATATGTCTAATGTGCCATTTTTGATAGAATTATGTATATCCTGTTCAGATACATAGATCAATGGAATCTCCCTATAGCTTTGATGAAGCACATTCACCTAAGGCCTGTGTGGTGGAATATATATGGGGCAATACTCCTGTCCCACCACAAGGTGTCCCCATGCTGCTTACTTTAACTGCTGAAGAATGCAACACTGGAACTTTTCAACAGGAATTCGAGCAGGAACCAAGTTTTATTGGGAGAAGCAAGCTCTCTCAATACTTGCAAGAACACTGGACGTGCAAACTCTGGAAATTGAACTACTGCACTGGCTTGTTCAGCGCTCCTCACAGTATACATGTACCATACTGAAGCAATTCTCAAAATCGGAATAATAAGGACATATTCATTGGACTGTCTTGGTTTTAATGGAGATTGCGGGTACAATGTAATCATAACTTGTAACATACCAGACCACAAAAAAAACAGGATGACAAAATGAAACCTCCTGCTTATATGCATAATGTTGCTTTGACTCCGCCTGTAACCTGCTTTTGACCTCTTTTTATATTCTCTCAATAACAAAGTAATACCCAACCGCTGCCTTTAGAAATCCTAGAGTAGACTTTTTCTGAACTCTATCCGCTTCTATGTGAGTGTCGAAACACATTGACTGATCTTCTTCTTGACTGAGTCATCCATTTCTATTTTGTTTCTTTAAAGAAAAATCAAAGTTCACCCACACAAATCAATCATGTCACAATTCATTTTGATTTGATTCACCACTCATGGAATATTCTGGTGAATTTTTAGGAGCGCTACCTTAAAGATGGTTCGTCTCTGTGATAAGAAAGACAAGAAGTGGACAGGTGCAACATGAGGAGACATTATCTTAAAAGATAATTGTAATTGAGATGGTTTGCCACTCGACTTCATCATGACAGATTAAAGCAGGACATTACAGATGATGGAATCATGATGATCATAGAAATTGCACTAGATACATGCAATATAGCCTGTTTTAATTTTATTATAAACATTTTTGAATTTATTGTCCGATTTTTTAAAAATCACCTTTGAAATGATTTTGGCATCTGTAATTGGTTTATGCAACACCTGTGTTATGATTATAAAGCCCACTAAAATACTTGTTCCCTGTATTATATTCTTTTACCCGAGACTCATTCCATACGTTTACATTTTGACAGCAGTGTCACCGTGACGGTATTGACGGCAGCTTTGGATACGATTCCCTCTTGTCTTAAAGGCACTGCCTGCTGTATTATTGAAGGGTTAAGAACAAAAACAGTGTGGGCTACAAATGTGTAAATTGTGACGTGATACCTCCATGCAATGCCACAAATACAGGTATCATTAATCTGTTGATGTTATTATTTATTTATTTCTGTATTTAATGAAGCATCTGATTATTGTTTATAACTTATACAACATTAGAGTATTATTAACACCTAATTATGATTTATCCAGAATTGTATGATTACTTCTTTTTGCCAAAAAAAGAATTAAAAAATGTTCTTTAAAAATGATTTTAGATTGAAATGGTCATCATCAAATGAAGTGCTTACAGGTGATGATTGAAAGTTTGTCTGGAACTGCAAAATGAGAACTAAATACCATCCTTTCCCATTGTGCTTGTGGTTTTAGCCTTCCTCTTAACTACTGCTAGTACTAGTAAGTGCTACTCAAATAACGCAACCTGGTGATAATGTATTCTTACTAAATATTTTGTAACACTTGAACCTTTCTGTGAATACCCCCACCCTGTCAGTCAATCGACAGACAGCACTCTTATGACTTTTGTATGTACAGTAAAACGCTGAAAGCAATATGCTGTATGAATCCTAAAGAAGCCTTGTTTTCTATTGTGTCAGTGTGCAGTGTACAGTTCGTTGGAGGGCTGAGGGGGGTAAAGGTCAAGCCAGGCCCAAAATGTGATTTCAGATCTTTTATTTGTGCTTGACTGAGCTTGCCTGGCATGATGAAACCAAGCTGTGGATTAGAACCTGGTGCTCCTGGCAGGCGAAAATTAATGTTTGAGTCATGTCTGGAAGGGTTCATTGGATGTTCGTTTTTTCTGGTGCATAGGAATGTGAAGAGTGCGAAAGATAATCACCACAAATTGCTAGCCATGCTTTCACTATTTTAAAAGCTGCGCTTCTTCTTCGTCTCCTCCTCTTTTGTCATTACCTTGCTCTCTTTTTTGCATTCTGAAAAGTTGAAAGGGCAGCTACCTGTCACACTGAATAAAATGTGCAGTCACTGTCAGCGGTTTGCTTTTGTTTCTTCCTTTTTTCCACCATTTGTCTGTCTTGCTCTATGTAGTTTTGGCGTTCATTTGATACTCATCTTGAATTTCACAAGATTCTCTTAAAAACACTCCACTCCACAGAGGTAGAAAGAACAGAGGTACAGAACAATCATCAGTGCAAAAATCATGTTATGGCTGTTTATAATTGCTCTCTTTTCTTCTTCACTGTCTTGAACATTCCTCATGATAAAACTCTTACAGTTCAGTCAGTCAAATATACTATGGATTCAATTCACTCTTAAGAATAGTGCAGAATGATGCTTCTTCTCTGCTATACCCTTCCCGTAGTCACATGGTCCTGTATTTTTAAATCTGCTATTTTCGTCATGTGATATCCTCTGTTTTCTCCCATGATGCCTTTCTGTTAGTGGTTATCCAGCAGACTATGGCAGATAAACATTGGCTGGCCCTGAGTCAACCAGTCAGTCCTCACTACCTTTAGCTCTCCAGTCCCACCCTCTCTATTCTATTTATATCCAGCCTAATTTCGCTCCAGGGCTATTCTATTTCTCTCTGACCAACTGTCTCCTTTCACTCGATCCCCCTCTTCCTCTATCTCATTTCCTTCTCCCTTCCTTCTAAACCTCCTATATCCTATGGCTGGGGTTGCAGAAGAGATCCTAAGTGGCTATGTTTGCCACCTTCATCATCACCATTTGTGAGTTCATCTCCAATCTTCTCCATGCCGTGTTGAGAACATTAGTGCCAGTCCAAGAGCCGGCTGGGTTGGTGGTGCCATACTTAGGTCCAGGGCCCAGGACGGTCATGGAGGAGTTGAGCCCCAGACTGTTGGCTATTAAGCGGCTGAAGCAGCGATTCCTGGAGGCCCTGCAGACGAACGATGCCCAGGAGGTCCTCAAGATTCTCCACACCACCAACATAGACATAGACACTGTGCTGGAGGTGGAGGACCGCAGTATGGTTCTGGCCTCATACAAACAAGGTAGGACAGAATGAAGTGGTAGTAGGTATTTAGTCTGATTTACTAGAGGTTACACAGTTTGGGAAAACAGAGACACTGATGGTTGTTGATTGGGTTATTCAATTCAACACTTGAATAGCATAGATAGATCTGCAGTTTAGCCACTGAGTGGTGCTAAACCTCCACTGAAACCAAAGCTGGATATTGGCAGCAACCATGAACTACAGTAGGTGGATCACAATGACATACAATGGAATAAACATACTGTAATACGGCATCCTGATTCATCATTTACTTTCTCTTCAAAATTATCCCTACTAATAATCCATCTGTAACACAGTTAGCTAGTTAGTTAGTCCTTGTCTTTTTGTTCCTCTTCCTCTGATCCTCTACAGGTTACTGGTTGCCAGGCTACAAACTGGAGAAGTCATGGGCGATGGGTATCCATGTGTGTGTGATGTACGACGCCGTGGAAACAGCGCTGGTGCTCCTTCAGGAAGGGGCGGCGGTCAACCGAATGCCCAATGGGAAGACCCCACTGCACGTTGCCTGCGAGGCCTCCCACGCCAACTGTGTGGCCTTGCTATTGGCCCATGGGGCCAAGGTCAACAGCCTATCGCTGAGCGGACACACACCCCTCCACTACTGTATCACCAGGGAGTCTGTGGACTGTGCCAAGCAGCTCATCCTCAAAGGTCAAGATGGCAGGGAGAGATGGAAGGAATGATGGGTAGAGGGATGAAATGGAGGGGAGGTGGCAGGGAAGCAGGATAGACACATGATGGATGGATGCATAGATGGTAGGATGAATTAGAGGATGGATGAATGTACAAATGAATCATCCATTTTCCCTTGCAGGTGGCAAAGTGAACATGCCCAGCCAGAACAGCAGTGAGGACACACCCTTACACACAGCAGCCAGATTCGGCATCCCAGAGCTGGTGGCTCTCTACTTGGTCCATGGAGCTTCTGTGGATGCGGTCAACTCTCTTCAGGAGACGCCCCTGATCACTGCGGCCTTCTGGGCTCTTGACACCAAAGAGCAAACCTACAGCCAAGATCACCATCTTGTCTGTCGCATCCTGCTCGACCACAAAGCAGGTGAGAGTTCTGGGACCGATACCCTTGTTTGTGACTTTCAGTGGATAACCCTACGCCTCATATGAAAACCTTGTTTTGATCTTCATTATGCTACCTGTTGCCATGGATACAACCTGCAACAATGCAACATTTGCTGTACCTAAGCTCTCTGTTCCAGACCCCAACATCCAAGAAGAGGACAACAAGACAGCTCTTCACAAGGCAGCCTGGAACTGTGACCATGTCCTGATGCAGATGCTGCTGGAGGCCGGAGCAGACACACGGGCCATGGACATCAACGGCTGTGCCCCCATCCAGTATCTCCTCAAAGTGATGGGCGTCAGGGCTGCGGCCATCCCAGAGCTCTGCTTCCAGCTAATGCTTAACCATAATGCGGCACGGATCTACCCACCCCAGTTCCACAAGGTACAGCAGCAGGTGGATAATGAAAAAAACGAATCAATTATTGACTAGATGTAGTAGGAACTTGTCTTTTCTACATTTTAACTATTAACATAATAATTGCAATAATATAGTAATTATAGCAGAGAGTCCTTGGTAGATTCTTGTTGTGTTGTGTTTTGTTGTACAGGTGTTACAGGCATGCCATGACTTCCCCAGAACAGTAGAAATCATGGTCAACTCTTATGAACATTTAAAACCCACAAGGAAGTGGAGAGCTGCCATTCCTGATGACTGCTACAAGGTACATGTCACTCATGTCAATAGGTATCTAAAGAGTATTCATGTTAATAAAAAGTCTCATTAATAGATCTTATTACCTGTAATAAAATACTCTTAGGCCATGGCTGCATATTTGATTCAATTCACTTCAATTTGATTTGATTGAATCCTGTTGTACGGGATATTGGCTTCACTGTCTGGGTTTGCAATAAAACACACAAAACAGGTAACAAAAGACAAAGACAACATATAGCATATAGACAAACATCAGGTCATAAAATCATACAGGGTGCATATATGGCGCAATAACAAGTGCAGTGGAGATAAACAGCCCCTGGCTCTTGTACTCATGACTTAGGTACTCCAACTTGGCATCCAAAGGGCATCAACTCAAACTGCCCTCTGAAGGGATTACCAGGAGAGTCAAGAATGACATTGGCCTTCCTCACCACATGCCTTTCAATGACGTCTCAATGATGTCAGTATGAAAATACTGAATGTAAATGTTAAAACAACACATCCCCGAACTCTTGGGTGTCTTCTGTTTTAAGTCTGTCTAAGATTTTGTCTCGGTTTTGTTTTGCCTCCCCAGCGACATCAAGAATTCTATGACTCTCTGTTCGCTGTTTGCGCCAACACCCCTCGTACCCTGCTCCACCTGGCCAGGTGTGCCATCCGAGCCAGGCTGGGTAGGTGCTGCCACACCGGTATCGAACAGCTGCCCCTGCCATCCTCCATCAAGAAATATTTAATATTGGATCCTGAGGGGATACTGTACTGATGGAGAGGACATTTTTCATTGGGATGTTGCAGTTTTAAATTGAAGCCAGAGCTGAGGATTTTAAAAGAAACATCCACTAGCTGTTTGCACACTGTGGAACTGGAAAACCCTCCCAGGTTGAGATGGCATCGAGTTGTGTTGCCATGATCTTTTTGCCTTGCATACCGGCTTCTGTTCGGAGTGTAAATACCATATTGGGTTGCAGTAAAGTAGCTAAAGGCAGGCTCTCATTTCTAGAACAAGACTTCATTAACTGCACCACCAGAGGGGCGATTTAAGGCGATATACGAGAGAGGATGCCCACCAAACTAAAAACACACATGACCCTTTATCCAGGGGACAGGTGAGGAAAAATGGGAATTTATCTCCCCAGCCCCTTTGAACCAGTCCTTTAATCTGAGAAAAATGCCAACTGACTGACACTACTGACTCAGAAAAGGAGACATGTTGGACCAGGGCAGCAGAGAGGCAAAGCTTTGTGAATAGTTAGTGGAATCTTACTGCATGTCACAAAGATACATCATCACAATGAGGACAAAGGTCACTGAATAACGTCAATCATTTATGATAGATGATAAGTGAGTCTGCTGGACCACACGGCTCACAGATTATCAAAGATCAAACATGGATCACTGGATTGTCACATACACAGCTGAAGGTTACATTGTACACTGAGCTGAACTGGATCTGCTAGTCTCTAACCCCACTTTGGACATCAGATCAACTGTCTGATCAACTGACCCATATGCAGACTCCTTCTACAGCCTCTTCATTTGTCTCCTTCAAAGTGACAAGAAATCTCTCACTTTTCATCTCTCACTTTCATTTCTGTTGCTGTTTTTCCATTTATTCTCAGCCTTATGCACTGTTGTCCGACTCCTCTCCCTTTATTTTTCTCCCTTCCCTTCTCCTCTCTAACTGTGATTCATTGGTGCAGACTCTCTGGCTAACTCCTACTTCAGAGGATGCAAATCTACCCGGCAACCAACCTTCATGCTCCTCCTCAAGCTCATGCTCCGATACTCCACCGTGTGCAGAACAAACACTTAACAAGCCACTCCACAACAAGTGCTCTGCAAATGTAACCGCATTGTCTGTCCATGAACTGGAGGCAGCGCCGCGGTTGGTACAACAAAAGAAATATGGTTTTTTTTCAAATGAAGATGAATATTTATATTTTGTAAAAACAGACTGTTTATATTCTTCAAATGTATATTTGCTAAACAATAAAATGCTTCTCTTATAGGACAGCATGTTGCCTCGTGTGTACACAAAACTGAGTAGCAGGTCACTCTGTATATAGTGACATTATTTACTAAATATCTTCATCAAGTTATGGCCACTAACAGCTAATACACATTGGTCAACAATAGAAACAAAACGCAAATTTGATACACCTTAACTCACCACCAAATGTGAGCTTTGAATTGCTTTGCCCTTGTACTTATACTTTCAAAAGTACTTTAGAAAGTACATGCACTTGTATAACCACTCATTCTCACTATTCTCACTCAAAGGAAGGGAGACGTACTTAAACCACCTTGAAAGGTCTCAAATAGGCCTTTAATTCTGTACAACCCAGCCACAACAGTATTCTGTAATGGCGTCAGTGTCTGAGTCTACTTTATCCAGGTGTGAGGTCTAATTTGACATGGGGAGATAAACCCAGTGTACTGTAGAGTGAAGCAATGGCTGAATGGAGAGAGAGAGGTGCTATTGAGCTATTAGTCCTTCTGTTGAAAGAGGAGAAAATGAACTGGCACCCTCGGGAAACATTAAGAATAAGGGATCTTAACTTTAACTTTCTATAATGAAGTCTGTACTAGAATGGGAGAACGGAAATTGAGTTCACTGCCTTGCTCTTTCTCCTCATCTGAAGTCATATAGCCAGATGGAGCATTATATGAATGTCAAAAATTATTACTAAAGTCAGACTAAAAGGTATGAATAAAGAGAAAAGGTAATAGTTTTATCAAACATAACTTTCAAAGAAAGTATATCTTTGTGTGTGTGGAAAATTTCTGCAGTTTCCATTTTTGAAGGGCCATGATATCCCTCTACGACACAACGATCAGGGTTTGCAGTGCTCCAGATGCCGTGTCCTATCTACTCACACCACTTTCAATGCCACACGGATCGGTGAACTCAGTGCCCTCTTTGTGTGATCGTAGATCCATGTAGCAGTTGTTGGTGACAGTAAGTGTCATGTGCAATGGTTCTAAAGCCGATTCCAGTCTGGAGTGAGTGTGTTTGTGAATGTATCCAAGATTATTCTATACATTTTTAGTTTCAATTTGAACCTTTATTTAATCTCGGGGGGGTCCACTGGTTATTTTTTAATGGTTGGTGACTAAGCTCAATGGCCAAGGTTACATAAGGACAAAAAAATCAAAGCTTATGCTCTACATAATGCACTAAAAATAATCCTCAAAAACAATTAGTCAATCAAAAGTGAGATTTAAATTCAGATTTGTGATGCAGATTCATAGGTGACCTAAATTAACCAATTTCAGGCTGCTCTGGAGCTTGTCCCATGTTTGTGGAGCACAGCACCTAAAATCAGTCTTTCCCAGGTCAGAGTGAACATGTAGAACCTGGAGAACCAGTCGGTCCTGGTTTTATGGAGAAGGGCTTTGTAAACAATTAGATACCAGTGCTGATCCCTCCCAGCAGAGAAAGCTGGCCGGCCAACTCTTCTATACAGAATAGTGATGAGTACCATTGATATCTCCTGCTGAGTGGTAAACAGTATCAAAGGGTTTGAGAGTGGATGCAGCCACATATCGACGTATTCCGCATCCACCTTCTTTTTGCCTTGTTCTCTTAACAGACTCTAGATATTATACTTATTTTAATTGTACTTATCACTTGACTGAAGTATATGGATTTGGAATGGCTTTCTCTAAATTAGTCTCTTGTGTAGTTGCAAATCAATAGAAACACCCCGAGGGACAGCCGTCTGAAAGCATTTTGCCAATGACAGTGATTCAAAAAAAGTTTTCTGTTTTAGTGCTCTTAGACCTAAGTGCCGCAATTGATAGTGAAATTCTTCAAAATTGGATCAGCCTTTCTTACAACTTATCTTACCTGCCGTGAAGTTTATGGTGCACTTGGTACTTTAGTATTTAGTATTTAGTTCGGTATTATATTAGTATAATAAATAATGAACCCCTGTACCCTTGTGTGACACCACGGGGGTTCATTCTTGGGCCTCTGTTATTCAACCTGTATATGCTGCTCTTGGGTAGTGTAATCAGAAAACATAACATTCACTTCCACCAGTATGCAGATGACACCCAAATGTATATACATCACAAGAAGAACCTATTAGCACTTTAATTGACTATATAGAAGATATACAGTAAACCTATGGATGTCTCATAAAGGATTAAAGAGATCCTAGTGGTAGTCACTGAGGCTCAGAGAGAGAACGTCTCTAATGTTTCCAAAGCTATCTTTTACCACCTAACAATCATATCTAAAACACATGATTTCATCTCCATTAATGACTCTGAGACACTTGTACATGGCTTTGTCTCCAGCAGTTTAGACTACTGTAAAGAACTCCTGTCTGGCCTACTAAATTTCTTTTGATGATGAGTTTTAAATCCATTCGTTCTAGAAAAAAAATTCTAGAACATCACTCAGGTGATCCACGTCTCTTAGTGGTACCTCGAACCAAAACTAAGATTGGGGAGGCGTCATTGAGCTTTTAAGGCCCCAACCCACTGAGCAAAGATACATCCAAAAGACGTCTTTTCAACGTCTTTGTCGACGTTGATAAGACATCCCCTGAGGAGCCGGAATGAAAGTTTTTATGATGTCTTCTTCTGAACGTCCAATGTTGACATCCACAGGACCTCTGTACGAGGTTAAAAATTAAAAATTTGGTGGATAGAACCAATGACCCTCTGGTGGGTCATGATCATGAAAGCAAAAGTGAAACCACCAAATTTTTCATTTTTAACCTTGTACAGAGGTCCTGTGGACATCAACATTGGACATTCAGAAGACGTCATAAAAAGACACTTTCAACTTTCATTTTCCTCAGGGGACATCTTTTCAACATCGACAAAGAAATTTAAAAGACGTCTTTTGGACGTATCTTTGCTCAGTGGGAAGCTCTGAAATCCTTCGAGTAAATCTTAGAACTTTTGAAACAGAGCACCTTTAAAAGACAACTGAAAGCACATCTTTTTAATGTTGCCTTTAACTAACGTTTTGTGGAGCAAGTGTGTTAAATTGAACTAAATTGACCTTTTATGGATTAAATTTGATTGCATTGCTATATTTTACTGTATTGAATTTGATTGCATTTTATTATCATTCTACATTGTACTACAATATTTTGTATGAAATGTGCTATATAAATAAATGATTGATTTAATTATGTATGCATGTGTGTTATATATATTATATTATTATTTCAACAATAGAACATAGTAAAGAGACAGAGCTTTGTGGGTCTGCATGTGTACCAGACATCTTCTCTAGAAGAGGGAACATTGTGTGAATGATTGCTCATTCCCTGAGCCCTTAAAATAGACCAGTGAAAAAGAGAGAGAGACAAAAAGAGACAGAGAGTGATAGAGCAAGCTCAGGTGTCAAACCAGAGATCATGAGGAGTGGGCAGCACTCCAAAATAACAGTGAAGTGAAGGAACCAAATCCCAAAAGTAAAGCAGAACAGGGTGACTTGTTTTCAGCCCCTTCTGGCAGACAGCCACAAACAGCCATTGGCTCTGCCTGTCACGTTGCCAGAGAAACTAAACAAGGTCTCAGAACACAAGCTGTGGTGAGAGATGGGAGTTGAGGGGTGGGGGAAGGTCCCCATTGGGGCGGTGGTTTACTTTAATGACAATGAACTGTGTGCACACACAAGGCAAGGTAATATTTTTTTAAAAACTAAAAAAAATCACATGCAGCCATTTACATGATGAAATGATGAATGATGAATTTCCATGAGGTAAATATCTGATAGAAATTTATTCTACATGTCATGTCAAAACATGTCAATAAGCAGTCTCAAAGAGAACACAATACAGAGCAATGTGACAATAAAACAGTAGAGCAGTAGAGCAGCCCTGGATGGCAAATAGCACATAGAGTACCAAAGCAGACATCAGTCGTATATAAAACATACCAACACTCCCAAATCAATGTATTTGATCAGTCATCTCCGTTACTGGCACAGCATCCTGTGATTCAACCTCATTACACAGGCACTGTGAAAAGGTTTTGTATGAGTGAGGCAGGCACTGGCATAATGACAACTGTAAAACATTTGTAACCAACTTTTTATAAAATGCACTGGCCAAGGAGGGAGAAAAGAGGGAGAGAAGTGATACTTATTAATTTTGCCTACTTTGAAATGACATGATTAATCAACAGCATTAACACACTGACCTCACTAAAAAGTGATATAGCCACACGCATCGTCAAAGAAAGAAAGAAACAAAGTCACCTACAGTTGAATTTCCTACCATGGATCATACTGGTCCTGCCTTTTACACCTAACCATGCCCTGAACGCTTCACCTTGTATAAATAAATTTGTCGCTAAGAGTTAAGACATTCATGAGAAGTGGCCAAATGTTCTGCAAGATAAAAGGTAGCAAAGGACAAAGGACAAACCATGAGCTGCAAAAGGCACTTGAAGGAGGTGGATCTATTCAGAGTTGGTTTTACATCCATAAGTCTGTTGAGTGGTGAACTACACCACAAGCACAGCAACACTCCACTTTTGAGAGTACAAAAAAAAACATGAAAAAAAATCTGTCTCTCAGTTCATAACACAACTTACAAATCAATAAAATAAAATTAATACATTGATATTTTAGTTAATAGACATTATTATGATACAGGCAGCTCTTCAGGCTTAACCACATGCAAAAGATTTGAGAAGCAGACACATGAGTGGAATTGAAATGAGGACATGGATTTTTACAGATAGGACATTAGCCGTTAGATCAATACAATTTGGACACGGCACCAACTGGCCTGTTGTTTCACCCCATAGTAAAGGAGCTTCTGTCCATGGTCTGGTTCCAGTGTGTCTGCACTTCAGCCTATGCATCACCCAGATATATAACATGATGTTATATAAATATTAGCATTTTATATCAAGTAGCAAAAAGCTAGCACAGCTAAAAATATTATTCCTTGGACCACAACAAATGGGTTTTGCTGAGGTATTCAACCCCACTACAGTATCATGATTATAAAAAAACAGCACTGTGATATTAATGTCAAATTATCTTCAACATGTTGGGATGCAGAAAAGCACACTATTTAATGTACTATATTTTTTAGCTTCAGCAGAGGAAAATGATCATGAACGTCTAGCATAACTAGGAAATGGTTAGAACTAAAACACAACACAAGAATAAATCAATCTATCAGTTATTCACAGTTCAAACAAAGTGGCTTCAAATATTTTTCAACACAAAGGCACATCTCATTTTGCCCTATGGCCTATTATCTTTATAATACCGATCTGGCCACTAACATTAGATAATCTGAGTTATGTTTAAAAAAAGAGGAGTGTCAATTTGACGTAAAAAATACCCCCAAACCATGAGAAATGTTTTCTCTCAATGTTTGTCTATTTCAAGTTCAAGGCCAGGGCACAAGGTAGGTACTTTACTACCATTTAGAATACTTTGTTAAAACAATCACATTTTGATTTCCTCTCCTGTTGAACTAGAGACTGATTTTGAGTTCATGTGATCAAAAGAAAGGGCCACTTGTATAAACATTGCATAGAGACAGATAGAGTGCTGTGCAACTTTCAAGGTATAGCTTGAGATTCATAACGACAGATTTGATGTGAGGAAATGTGCACTGGTAGGTTACTCCAGCCCAGGCGCACAGAGGTGTTATATGTGTTTTATATAGGTATGTGTGCTTCATCTTGCCCTCTATACTGGAAGGGTAGAAAAGTGTGATTCATTTTGTGTAGCCTAGTATGATAATGTGTGTAAATCAGATATATTTTAAATAATTAAGGATGACAATCATGCCCATTTCTTCGCATGAATTACATATGTGTAATCCATCCGACTGAAATTGCTCTTAATATAAGGTGTGTAAAGAACGTGTAATGACGCGTAATCATGGCTGCTTTGCCGTTATTGGAAGACGTGGTTAATGGAAGACACCTTTTGTAACTCTGTGCTGACCTGGGTCCTGTGTTGGAACATGTGATGCAGAGAAATCTTGCCACACCAATCCCTCTACAGCTGCTCACAGCCCTTGGGTTTTTGGTGACTGGGACGTTTCAAAGAGAACAGCTGTGAAATTTCCCAGGCCTCTCTGAGTGAAATCCTATGCAGCCATTTCCCACATGTAACTGGCACAATCGACTGCACCCATGTTACAATACGGGCACCTTGGGCACAAAAACAGTTTTATTCTATTTATGTACAAATAATCTGTGATGTACAAATGGCTCTGACCAATGTTGTTGCCCAGTGGCCAGCCATTATTCATTCATTCATTCTCAAAGCAGTATGGGGACTTCAAGCTGCCCGCCCCTTTCATTATTTTGCTTGACATTTATATGGAATATAAGTTAATTGGAAGTGTTTCTACAACCGTGTATGGCTAATTGTGGGAGTGGAGATATTCCTGTTATTTATAACTGGTGCACATCATTAAATCTGAGGAGTTTGCATGTTTCCAGATTTGCACATACTTTTGCTTTCTATGCCTGAATCAGGTTTATACATGTGGCCCCAAGTCTTTCAAATTTGAAATGATCAGAGAAAAAAAAAACTAGAATATAATAAAAACAAACTGCTAGCTTGTTTGCCTGTTTTACAGTGTGATCATGTTGATATACCTAAAATAAATAATAACTGCAAGGTATGTGCAATGAGTGAAGCAAAAGGAGGCATGCAGTTGTGAGTTATTGTATGACTCTTTCTAGCCTGTAACATTCATGGATTGAAATGAATGGACATTCATATCCTTTTTAAATGTGGTTAGCTTAAGTTGGGTGAAATTGCCTACAGGCTGGTCTGAAGTCAGTATTCCCTTTTCACCAAAAACAGTTCAAGTTAGTTTTTCTCAGTGCTGTGATCTGATTCTTCACCAGCATCAATAGGCAACTTCACTTCTGCCTCCAGGCTTCTCTCTTGTGTGAGAAAGGGGAGTGCATGCTGCACATGCACAGTCCAGGTCTAGCAGCCTGCTGAAGGCACTTGGTACCTTCTGTCAGTTAAAATACAAGTGTACTTATTTCTGCTATAATAGACCATACCCCTCTTCTTTTTCCCATATCTTATTCATGTGGTCCTTCATTTAACTCCTATCCTACTTGCCCAGCTTCTTTGGATCCTTGCTGGGCATGCACCAGTCATCCGCCTCTGTGCTCGTCTGGTAATGCCTTAAGGCCGACTTGTTGAAAACAGGTAGTCTCTCCACGGACTCTGAGGACAAGGCCTGGTGAAAGAGTAGAACTATTTACCTCTGGATCTTTTTCCTACAGACATGTATGTCTGCATAGACATGTATAACTGTGCTAGTCAGGTCCTGATTATTTCTCATTGTGCTTTTCTACTCAGTTCCATTTAGGCTTGATGAAAACACTGTACAGCTTGGCTCAGTAGTGCAAAAGGGTAAAGGGACACAAAAATCTCTCTGTTTTCTAACACAGACTGCATGACAAGTCACCACTAACACACATCAGTTACACTGTGTTACATAATTGCTCTACATCTGCCACCATTTAGTCAATCCAGTATGTTTAGTCAACAATATGGCTCTACAACAAATTGACCTTCATGGCTACTTTTGACACAGCCTGTCTGCAGAGGCAGTGTTGTTCTCACCTTCAGGTATATCACAGCTGAGGTGCCATAGCCCTCCATAGAGTAGAGCTGCAGGTCTCCCTGGAAGTACCTGGCATACAGACGGGAGATGGGCAAGCCATAGCCAAAACCAGCCTGAGGGAACAGGGGAGGGAAGGAAAGAAAAACAGGGTCATTACAGCATTACAGATTAGACTACCTGGGCAAGTTGCTAAAACATTACCAATAAAAAACACCAACTTAAAATACAAACTAAAACATGACATGCCTTCTCTCTCACAGTTACAGTTTAATCCAAAGAAATGTAGCTAGCAGTTTGTAATGCAGCTAATTTACAACCATGTTCAGTCTTGTGAGGCTCTGTTTAGAAGAGGCAGAATTACATTTCAGTTCACATTTCATCTCAGCATAAACTGAACTGAATCTCAAGTTTCAAATGTAAAAGCAACACATTTTTTATATCTTCATGATTGTTTTCCATAACTTACTTGTGTATAGCACACTGACTGTAAGACAATCATCAACAGTCTTACCTTACAAATAAAAATATATGTGCAATACTAAATCTGTAGAGAGACAGTAGTGCAGTGAGCACGTGGCCGGTTGGTCTCACCAGGGGAGCGTTGCGGGAGTTGTCCATGTGGACAGGACTGGGGGCCGTGGAGTACATGTAGCTGAACAGACGCTCGATCTTCCTCAGAGGGACTCCACCTCCTCTGTCAGACATCTACCAGCAACAAGAACGAAAAAAAAATTGTTATGCAAACACGCTGAAGGCCGGTATGGGCGGTCTTCATCATTTCAACTGAATCTCCACACTGTCATGCTTTGCCCATCAAGTCCTCATCAGGGTTCATCCTATTTACAGAATATAAGGTCTTTCCCAATCAACCCTTTAGATCTGGACCCCGATATGGATGCCTTATGTATGATGCTTAATACAGAGTGTGTCTGTGTACTTACAGTATGTGTACTATGTATACAGTGTCACAACAGCATGTACTTCTTTGTGGCTATAGACTCTCTCTTTCCCAGGCAACTCCCTGAACCCCTATGCACAGTATGGTGTCAGTACAATGTAGTGTACTACCTTTGCCCTCAGTGCCATTACTATACCTTGATAGTGAGGTCCTCAGTGCCCAGTGAAATCCGCACTTTGATCGGTGGCAGAGTAACGCTTGACTCGTGGGTCTCTACGGTGGCTCTCATGGCATTCTGACAGAAAACACAGTACATTACACTACAATAGTGACTTCATAATTTCATATCACGATATTTCCCACATTTTGGACGAGGTCTAACATGTAGCATGACACTGAGAAACAACAACATCAACAGCAGTGTATGCTTTTGATTAGAAAGGCTTTGTGATGATAACTTAGGCTACAGAGAACCATTTCTTAACTTAAACTGTACTAGGACTGGGAGAAGATAGCACTGTGTGGGCTACATGCATTGCTCAAGCAGCTGTCAAGCACTTGGGATAAAATGTGCATCATGATGGGAAAGCATAGCATTGAAATTTTTTGTGGATGAAACATTTAAGTAGGAAGATAAAAACACTGTAAATGCTTAGTTATGAAGGCTTTTTAGCAGGGATGTCTCATCGATTTTAAGCTAGATTTCCACATGCCAACAATACTGAGAAATAGGATTTGCAAAATGTCAAAATTCATATCATGGCATGAAGTTATCCTGTATATACACACGTATATACACTTATACCCACTCCTAATATAATGTATATAAATAAACATGTGGCGTACTGCACATCAAACAGCATTATGCCAAGCAAAACATTATCACAACATTATTATAATGTATAGAGTCATTTTAGATGTTACACTAGTTTCGGTTTGTTGGTTATACTGTACCTTGAAGAGCTCAAACAGCATGTGGTAGAGGTGGGATGGTACGTAGACGATGTGGAGGGGCTGACCAGGGACTTTGGCTGTGAAACAAACAGTAATGTTGATTACAAAAAACACGTGTCTTTAATGTATAAATGTGTCACTACCATGACATTTATAACCATGACACCCTGGTTGATCAGTAAACCAGTAAGCACGCAGCTGGTTGTTAGAAAACTGTTTTTATGGAAAACGTTTACACTGTAACTCTGCCCAGGGACAAGACAGAGTTTGGAACAACTGCTGGAAAGACATAAGAGATGATGCCCAGTTGGCAAGGAAAATGACACTTTATCATTTTTATCATCAACAATTTATCATTTTGTTTCATTTACAGCCAACAAACACTGGCCACATGTATAGTTTAATCAAACCTCTAGTACATGTTCTGACTGAATATGCTGAAATATATTATCTTTATATTATCTCTATTTATATCTTATATTTATCTTATATTTATCCAACTGCCACATTTGAGGGGAGTTTTCCCATAATTGACATGTTCCACAGACAGTGATGGTCGTTTTTATGCTGTGTAATCATGTAGCTCACTGTTCTCATGTTATCCAATCCTATGTGTATTAGCATGGTGAAATAAAACAGGTCTACTTGTCTTTGTGCTAGAGAGGATTTTGTGTAGGTATGAGCTTTGTGGATCAAAGAGAGGGATGTGTAAGGCTGAGGCCGGATCCTGACAGGCCCAGCTGACAGTAAACAGACACTTACAGCCACAGCTAAACCAACACAGGTAAGAGCTGGAAGGCTCAGTCACAACACTTCAAACTAATCCCTCATGCAGATATTGTGCACAGAAAAACATGTCTTTGCACACATTGACTTTTAACTAAATATTGACATACTGAAAAAAATATATTTTACATGGAAAAACGAACTAGGAAAGTAGCTGTCTTGTTTAAAGTTGTGTTTTTAAGACTTACAGTTGACTTCTGTGATCTCCATATCAGGAGACATCAGGTAATACTGCTCACAGAGCATCTTGGAAGTTTCATAGGCATCTGCAGAGAGAAACAAAATCCTTGGCTGCTATTCAGGGTGAGATATTGCACTACAGCAATCAAAAAAGAGAATATGTATTTATGATGAATGAAGAACAACACTAGAAGACCTGTTGGGCAAAAAGGTTGTCGAGACCTTCACATATTTTAAATATTCAGACTGACTAAAAATAGCAGACGATAAAACGGTCCAACTATCATGACTCTGAACAGTGGGGGTTGTGTGTACATACATACATATATATATATGAGCTGAGGAGGATCATTACCTTTTACGACCTCCACCACGTCACAGCTAGGGTCAATGCTGCCAATATGTTTGGGATGGGCTGGGTTGACACTGCCGTCAAAGATTAATGCTACAAGGCACATGGTGACAAACACGCACAACTGTGTGTGACTCAAACAACACAGATGCATCCACACAATGCACCGTCTATAAAAGGACATACATCTGTGCATACTTGGTCAAATATAAATGAAATATAAAGCAGAAAAACACTGTCCTGTGGGAAATGTTCACACTAGCTGAGCACATTTTGTTGACACAGCCACGCACGTGCTCTTGTACTGCAGGTAATAATATGTGACACATTAATCACTCTGCTGTAAAAGGTTGTCGAGGCAGGGTGGGTGTAGACTATGTGACACTTTCTTACAGCAGCCAAATCTTAAACATGTCTGAGATCACTACTTGGTGCTTAATCGGATAAAAAACCAATTTATACAGAGCCCTCTCTTGGGTCAACACTCTTCAGTGCTGCTCTCTCAAGCATAATCAGCATTATAATTAATGAGTACAGCTTAATGAAATGGGCTTTTACCAAGTACTCACTGACAGGTTTTGAGTGTCTGTGACTGTGTTGGTGCATGAGCTTAACTCACTGATAATCACTGAGTGCTATACTGACTGTGCTGGTTCATGAGCATGCGTGTGGAGATGCGGCTCATGTAGAAGCGGTCCAGGAAGTACTGAACGTTCTGGTTGGTGACGGGGTCCACGCCGAAGGCCTCCTTGTATTCCACCACACCCTGGGCCATGGTGGGCACCACGTTGTTGTGCCGGTTACGGACATTCACCAGAGTTTCTGTGAACCTGTGGGCCAAGAGATGATGGACGGGACTATGTGAGGGCAGGTGGTAAATCACACGTAAAATGAGCATGCATGGACACACAAATAGCACAGTTCTGTGCTACATAAGAATACACAGAAGGACATGTTCACAGGCCTACCCACGCATTCCATGCCTGCAGGAATGTGTCAGAGCATGACTTACTGGGTTAGGACTTGTTTATCATCTGGGTCTTTTTCTAAAAACTCCACAATCTCCAACAGACTCTGTGAATACCTGTTGGACACAAAAAGGATACGCTCCATTAGTGTATTGATTCAATCAACACAGTCTGAACCTTTTATAATGTTAGCTTGTTGATCGCTGCTAGTCCATACACTTCATATTTAGGCCAGCAGATAAAGAAGTAATTTTGTGACTTGAGTGCCAAGCTCTCAGACTCTCTCTCTATGCAGAAAACTAGGTGAAAGGTGAAACAGCAGAAACAACAGTGTGGCTGTTTTCAACATGCTGACTTTGTCCCTCAACTGATCTTTAACACCCTGTTTTGGATTCAGGCCTATCATGCAAACAGATAGACATCTTGAAATAGATTATCTATTCTAATCTATTATACAACTGGTAATTTCACATACAATAAAAAAGTTGCGTGACAGATCAACTTCTTTCTTCTTCTTCCTTTCAATGCAAAGACTTTTGCTGGAGTAGGAAGAGAGAGCCTGAGTGAGGGAGGTAGATGGCCAAATATAGAAAGGATGGCTCATAAGGGAAGGGTGGGGGTGGGGCGGAGACCTTTTATGTCACATATCTTCCTCTGACCATTAGGCCAGTGACCAAACACAATCAATATCCCTGGGCAAAGGTTGAACTGGAATAATGTGTTTTAGCTTAGATGTCATTGGGAAGCAAGAACTCGGGTAGAACAACAGAAAAACAGCTAACAAACAAAACAACAAACAAAGTAGAAAAACGACTGGGCAATAGGACTCTTTGGCTTTGTCAAACAAAAAACAGCTGTGACCCGACAACTGGGACCTTTGGGAGCTCTTACATATGGCCTGTATCTTTCAGCTCACAACATTGTTAGTCCACAGTGTGAACCCTTTTCTGTTCAGCCAGAGAGTACTCCATGTGCAGCCTTAGTTTTTCAGCATGGCAACTGAAAATGATTGCAGCTATTCTGCTAAAGGGCCCCTTTCTAGAACAGAATACAACTGTCAGGCCTGCTAATACAAACCTGATGTCTGAGACACAATCCCAGTCTTTACAGCCTTTCATCCTTCACCCTGTCTCTACCTCACCCTTTATACCATGGTACAGTGTACCTACCTATGTGTGTGTGTCCAATGGGATTGCTGGCATAAAGCTATTCGTCTTTCATGCTTGACTTGAGGTAGTAACTACTAACAGATTTTTTTTTGTGCACCAACAAGCAGCATGCATTCTTCAATCAACTTGAATAGGCAACGCTATAGGTCTATACTGCTCTTATATGGGAGCATCTGAAGTGAAGACTATACTTTGATTTATTTGGTTATAAAGGTGTGTTACATATAGAGTAAGATGGCACAAGAACAGGAAACAGGGATTGTGTTACTGTCCAGTTTGCCTTATATAATTCAAACAAACATCATAAGGCATGTTCCCAGTTCAATGGCATTAAGCCAGATAGCTCAGTGAGCAGCACAAGCATTGCAGTGAGTGCCCAGAGAGCTGGTCAGGTGAGGGAGAAGGTGATTTGATGCATCTTTAAACAGAATAGCCAGTCTCTGCACCTCACGCGACCTCAGACAACATCAACAGCAAACATCTGATCACAGTCGCTAGCATGTGACTAGCGGAGTTCAACAAAGTTGAGCCAGATTCCATGCAGAAAGCATCCAATTTATTTATTAACATCTGGAGGCTGGAGTATGGCAGAGGTCTACTTTCTGGGAGTAAGGTAGAAAGTCAAAGAGCAAGAATGACACCTTCAATGGTCCCCCATGACTGGATAATAGGCTACTTTCCATGGAAGTCCTACGTTTAAATAGGTATAACTACAAAAGCCTAGTCTACCTCAAGGACATCCCCAGTTTAAAAATGTAAGGCTACAGTTGATTATAAAGAAATGTGGCATATACAGCCCCACTGCATGTTGTTAATACTTTGACATAGCACATTTAGGGAATAGACACATGAGGACAGGAATAGATGTGTAGCCTACCAGCTGTAATGACCACAGCTAGGAATTCTGGGCTGCCTGACACAAAGTGACAGCAGAGATAAAAACCCTGTTATTACACACTTTCTGAGTACTGAGACACGTGTCAGATGTACCCTCATATTTTAGCAGGGTGTTTGGTCAGTACATAAGGAGTGTTTACAAAGGACAGCACATACAGGGGGTCTAGAGATGGTCCTACCAGCTGGTGAGGAGCTGGAGGGACGGAGTGCTGAGGAGCTTGTCTGGGAGGAAGTCAATTTCCTTCATGATGTTGGCCAGTCTGACAGGAAGTTCCTGGCGCAGGAACACAAAGGAGGTCTTCTCACATGCATTGGCTGAGCCTGCAGTCACATGAGAGAGAGAGTGAGGAAAAATCCCTGAGCACGCATTCAACTTTGACCCCATTCTGAGAAGAAATGCTGCATATGCTGCATAAACAGTTGCATTATCATTTGCAGGAAAGACTATCAAGGGTTTATTCTGGACAGGGTCTTGATCTGAGAGGTGTTGCAATGGAAAATACAATGTTTTTATGGGTTTTTTTGGTCTGTTTTTTGCTGAGTCAGTAGTATCATGAGGGCTTCTATGTCTCTATGCCAATGAAGAGATCGACTAAATCAGCCTAGTCTGTATTCATGGTGTAGACAGTTTGTGATAAAATGATTATTTCATATTTTATTCATATTTTGTAGTCAAACCTGCATCAGACCAAACAGCTGAAGGTAGTATTTTGGTAACGTTAGTGATGTTTCATGTACCAAACTGTAACTGACACAGATAAAATTATCTGGGCAACATAACTCTTTATTAACTTTATTATGCAATCATTATTAAATGATAATGACACAGTATCCATTTATTTAAGCGTAGTAAGTAACTTGGTGGTTGTTGTCAATCAAATGTAATGACTTCCTCGTTACATATTGAACAGTGACAGCTGCCAGATACAAAACATAACGTCTGACCCAGTATGCAGGCACGATGCACAAACTCAATTTGAAATTGCCTGGCAAAAGGCATGTCGGCATTTTTATACACAAAACTTACCAAAGTCGATGAACTGCTTCATAGACAAGGGCGAAGGGGAGAACTTGGAAAACCTCTCCACTTGTTTTGGTATCCCAGCTATTGAGCTGTTTTTCAACAAAAACTGAGCGAACTTCATGTTTCCTCCGCTCAACAGACTGATTGTTGTTAGGGAATCAGGGACGGGCTGTCCTTCAGCAGTTTTGCAACCTTTGGCTAGCTAGGCTAAAGTTGGCTAGCATACAGAAAACCCCTTTGCTAAATTAACGTCAATAATGGATGTCGGTTGTTAGCGTCCATCGTCGTTTTTTCGAGCAGTCTCTTTGCATTTTCACAACTTTGCAGTAATATGACTTTCAAATCCCAACCTCCAACGCTTCGTGCAGCAGTCAGTGTGGTTGATGGGTAGGAGTGAGATTGACGTTGAACTCAACCAATGAGTTTTGGGAGGGGGTTGGCGTGTCTTCGTGACGTTGCTGGACCCTCATCGAAACATTGGGAAATGGGTGAAATTTATGAAAGCATTTCCTGCCGGCAACTCTGAATCCGAAATATTAACACTTGTTTATTTTACGTTTTTGAACCCTTACCAAAACATTGTAAAAGGAGTGTGATAACAAATGGCTAGTTCTCGCCCTCAGTGTAATTGACTGAGACACGTTACAAGCCGTTATAACCCCCCTGCCCAAGTGAACGCACACCTGTGACCGCATCACGGTATCTAACATCATGGTATATGAATGTACTAACCGAAAATCATCAAGCACTCTTTACGTTACAGGTGTGTCGCGTAGCAACAATGTCTAGTTCCACTTCTCAATTCGTCTAAAATCGCTGTAACGGAGGCCTCTTGTGGTCATTGTTTAATTTGACGACGACATCCCTTACCACTTTAACATATGAACACTTATTATTTAGAAGTTTTGGGGTGTCTAATGCACTTTTTCAAATGGCCAGAAGATGGTGGCGCTGCAATAGTCACGAGACACTGACAGGGATTCTGAAAGGAGGTGGGATTTCCTCTCCTCCTCATCATCATCCGACTCCTCTTCGGGATGCATCGGCGTGCGATGCACCTGTTTTATGTTTTATCTGGGTCATCGACCACTGAAATGCAATATTTTAACCGGTGTCATCAGTAGCCTCACGAAAAGGTTCAAACCGCCTATTCATAGATGTCTGAGGGGCCTAGAGTCGAGTAAGGATGTGGTGATTTTTTTTCGGGGTGCAGCAGTGAGACAGCATCTTTGCCGGTGACACATCATTATCAATACGGCTGGATAAGGTACGCTGCATAACAAAAACAATCCGTTATTCTGTTGTTTGCGAGGCAATTTGCTCGTTGGGGTATTATTTGCCGCAAAGGCTTTCCAGCATTTATCGCGAGGCCTAAAATTAAGATTGAAATAGCCTATCTGACGTAAATGCAAACGATGTCGCTTGTGGGATTAGCTGCAAATGTTTTTATGTCCTGTAATCCAACGTCAACCATATATTCGTCGCCTCCTTTCTACGTAGTGTTCTGGTTTATGTATAGGCCTATAGGCAAATTGTGGTTTATCAGGTCTGCTAGTAATGTCCCAATTTCCTCCTCTACTTTTCATGTCTACGTCTATTATTAGACATGAGGTGCTGCATGCCTTTAGTCATTTTCTCCTTGATGTCTATTGATGTTCCATCTAGGTTTGACAGACCCAAGGAGATGTACGGCTAACTTGGAGGAAACGTTTTCTAACCTATAAGTATTTATTATGGTCATTTAACCTGTGACATTGCCTCACTGCCCAGCCCAGTGTGGGCTGTCCATAATGGGCCAG
>CABFOQ010040604.1:0-10210 GCA_900660455.1 Gephyroberyx darwinii
ACGGCCGCGAGTCGCAACCATGTATAGATATTAGACGCAGACTAAATTCATATACTCAGACTTTGTCCTCCATTTCACTTACACTTCTGTAACGCTTCTGATCACACTTAGCAAAGTAATTCATGTTTTTTGTTTTTGTAATAAGAGTGCTAGTTTTATTTATACTTCAACATGTTTATATTGTTTCCTGTCATGAAATTATTAGTAGATAAATTAATGCCAAGAAAGCGATGTCTTTGCTAACTAATTTGTGGCTGCAGACTGATGCACGGTTTACTCTCCATGAATCTTTTTACGTTTAACGGTGTGCATCCGCGAGACGACCCCCCGGTGCAAAGACTAGCTCTGAACTCACTTTGACAAATGACCTGCAGCGAATGAGTTTCAGTACGCTTTTATTTCACGACAGTAAGAGCAGAGGCTGGTTGACGCAGCGGACTGAGAATAGTTAGGATGGTTCCAGAGTGACTTGTGGCGAGAGTATATACTGTATGTCCAAGTATACAGCGACTTAACGGAGACGTGTCTGCAGGCAGCGTTGTTTTTTTAACCGGTGTGTATATTAGGTGATCAATGTTGGCTCATCTTCTTAAAACGGCGAGAGGGGGGGGAGGTTTTGTCTCTGCTTCACGAGCCCTTCTGAAGTCGTACCTTTCTCAGTACAGCAGGACAGATCAGACTCTTACCGCGTTGGCATGATCAATGTGCAATGGGATAGACTGTATATTTTAGTTTCTTGAACGTGTACATTTCAAAAGTTGGCTTCTTCTCCCACTTTTTTCTATCACAAAACCCCCCCAACCTCCCCTATAACCCACTAGTACGAGCAGGGAGAAAAACACAACCAAACTTTGATTTGGAAGGGAAAATGCTTCCTACTATAACGGCATCGGGAAAGCTTTTTTTTTGTAGACCTGCTGCTGGTTTGAACAGGAGTTTTCAGTCAGAGATGTGAATCTGGAGTGCCCTGTTGTCCCCCCCCATCCCAAAGCTCTGCACGGCTTGGGCCTCCCTGTGCTTGCATGACATGGAAATATATTTTTTGTTGTGCATGTAGATCAATTTTTTGAAATAATCCTCTTGTTTACACATGGATGGTGATGTTAATATATTTAAGAATTTAATGGTATACAATATGGATGTTGCCAAACTTTGGTAAATGTACACATATTATGAGAGGTAATCCAAATGAACTGAACTACATGTAACTTTTTGTATTTTACCCGGGTCAGCGAGATGCTTCTATTCCAGTAAAAGTTGCATATCTGACCCTGTCTCAAACTGCCACACACTGTACTCAGCTTAAAGGGGAAAATTTGATGTTTTTTTTTTGTTTTTTTTCTTTCTTTTGTATATAAGTATTTGTTAAACGCAGTTCTGGCTCTCTGTTCTCTGTATAGTTCAGACCGCGCTTTAGTTCGTAAGTGCTACTTTTTTCTCAGAGGGATTTAGGTTCTTTTTAGTTTGTGTGGGGAAATCTGAAACGGTTTAAGTTTGAGAACCTTTTTTTTTTTTTTTTTTTCCTTTTTCTGCATGCTGCATCTTATGCTGTGGGACTGTTGGAAACTTGATACTGTATGAAAATAAAAAAATTTAAATAAACTTTGAAATGTTGAAAGTAACGGCTTCTTCGGTGGTTCGTCTTCAAATCTCAGTTCCCCTCGGGGTGTCGGTGACCACACCTGTTCATTTGACTTGGACACCCACACAACATGTCACGCCACGTCAGTCGAAGTTCACACAGCCAGTTAGCCCCCGTAGCTCCATCTCAGCTATTAGCTCAACTATTATTACAGTTCAAAACAAAAAAAGGTGCATCAAATTTCTTCAAACACCTCACGCAGCACGGTCCAAGTGTTTTGTAGTCAAAGCATTGCATTGTGGGTTCAAAAGTCCAATATTTCCCTCATCTCTAGAACAAACAGTCACCCTACAGCAGCCTCACCCTCCTGCCTGAGCGCTGTAGGGAGAGACCAGCATTTGGAGAAATCACATGAACATGTTAGGCTGTATTTGGAGCAGGAAGGTGGTGGAGCCCCTAACTGGTCTGGGAGGTTGAAGTGGAGCTACAGGAGCTAACTCTCTTCAGACTCCTTTTGGGGTGAACTATTCCTTTAAGGTTTTGATTTCTTGATTCCATCGACAATGTATTGCAAGTGTGCATGAACCAGTGATGTGATCAGGAACAGGAAATGGTCATAAATGAATTAGCAGTATGTAAATAAAAAAATAAAATCACATATCTGAAGTTAAGTTAGTTGGAGAAGCTCATCTTCACCAGTGAGGGTTGAAATTATTTATTTACACATTTGTCTTTCCAGCCAGAGAGATGCACAGTAATGTGTATCAATACCAACTTTCTGATGATCCCGGCTCATTTAGGAACGACCGATCCAACAATCTGTCAGCGTGAAACCAGCTGAAAATATGAGGCCATTACAGAGGAACCTGAGAGGTGCCAGTCCACACGTCTAAGGCAATCAACAGTCTGATCTTGTCAACACAGACCAAGATGGGAATTCCACCAGCCAATCAGGGAGAGGATAAATACACGCTGCAACTAATCAGACTTCAGAACCTCTCAGCAGTCCTGCTAGCCACCGCCCTGATGTTGCCGTAGACCTTAGAAGGTGGACTTCCTGCAGGGGGGAAATAAAGAGTTTTACCAGTTTTACTCCGAGTAACATATCCACCATTTGACAAACTCTTGCTGGATTTCTTAACTTTAAAAAACGTTACCCCTCTTACCTAAGATCAGGTTACATATCGCTGTCCGGGCCATCTTGATATTCTGGAAAGATCCTAATATGTGTATTTTTCTGTTGAAAGATAAAACATTTAGAGCCTCATAACGTTTGAGTCCACAAGATAAAAACTAGAAAGGTTTTCCTGTAAACGGCGTTCCCGTGAACTACTCACGTGTCTGCTAACACAATGCGGGTTTTTGTGACATTTTCAATGGTGAATTTGGTTTTTCCTCCCTTCCCTGCTATCCTTCCAATGGCTCTGGATAAGTGATCTCCTTTCAGTGGTTTCACTGCCAAGACAGCAAACACAGGACAACACTGAATGCATGCCAAGAGATCTGACCTTGAGGTCGCCGCACCAAGGAGCAAAGTGTTGATAGGACGTGGAGAACCTCAGAGCAGCCAGCAGTACTAAGGTAGTGCTTTCTTACCGTCGGTGACGTCGAAGGTCTCTAGGAAAAGCTCATCTAACCTGATGAGAGCGAGGGCATCCTAGGGAGGAGAGAGCGTGCATGTTACTGTACAAGGTAGCAGGTTTGAGGGATTGACCTTGTAGAATATAATTCAGAAAACCACGTTTCCGTGTGACATCTGTAGCTTAGATTGGTTCTCTGAGTAATCCTTTCATTGTTTTATTATCTCCTGTTTCTGGGTTACTCTACGGTCAGTCTTAGGTCAGCAAATGTCCTCCTTCACCTTTGACTTCTTTCTGTTTTTATTGCTTTATTACCTTAATCATTTAGTGTTTTATTGTTTTAGTGTAGTTAGTTTAGACCTATATAAGCTCCCCTGTACTGTCTGTATGTTGGAGGTTTGCCACCACATCACTGTTGTGGTCTCGCATTCTTTCTTCCTGTATATACGTATTAAATCTAAGATTTGTTCTCTTGTGTCTGCTGATGATTGACATTAAGGTTGACGAACCCAGGTTGGAGTTCTAAGATTTCCACCACAACCTTCTCAAAACACATCAAGAGTAACATTTTCTAACAGCCATTATGGGGCTGTAGACTTTCTGGCTATCCAGAGTAGGGTTTGACCGATACGGGTGTGTGAAGGCTGACATCAAGACCAGCGTTTATAGACTGAAGTTGAAAAGCCTCTGAAACAGCATTTAGACAATCGTAGGACACTAAAACTCTCCACTGAACGTTTTATTAATTAAAGAAAAAACACAATAAAACAATTTAACAATTAAATGAAAAAATAAAATGTGCAAAGAAAATTCTGTTTACTACAAAACTAAAATGTTATACTTACTTCAACCTGAAACCCGAGCACAAACGCTTTGACAAAATCTGCTGCTCTTGTGAGGGAGCTGATGTCCTGCGTCTCTTTACATGTCTGAAAGCAGGAGGGCATAGTGTGTAAATAACACAGTATCAGTATTACTAGAGTCTGTAGAGCAGGTTAACTTCCACTCATGTTTAAATGTTCTTAGTTAAACTTACTTTAATTTCAACATTCCTGGTTTTTAGGTTGAATCTAACTTGGAGCTGTAGGTTCTCTACAATGGGGGTGAATATCTTCAGCCAGTTGTCCTTCAGGGGGGTGTATCTGTGAGATGGGACTGCGATTTTCCGCATCTCATCTGGTCCTCCCTGCAACAAACATGAGGTGTCATCATAAGAAAGGGTCAACAAACCAGTTTTTAAGAGTGTAAACGCATTACTCTCTATTTTAACCCACACGTCTCGGCTTTAGGGTACTCTGTTGTGTGACACATAATTCGGCTTTACTAACTCGGACATTCCTGTCATATTCTTGTTTATGATTGACTGTGTAGTAGTGGCATATATAACATTTTGAGTGACGTTAGCAACACCAACGTTAAATTGCGCAAGCGTGATAGCTGAGCCACAGTAGCCGATGAAGACTGATAACAGTTACATAACCAGCCATTGATAGTTGTAACACAAAAAAACAAAACAAACCGTTGATCACACACACACGGATGTTAGTTACCTGTAATTTATCGCCTGAAATTGGTGGAAACTGCGGTCGCTTGCACGCCACGGATTCTTCTGTGTCCATATTCGCTCCATCTTGTTCGCGTTTTCGTTTCTGGCTCTTTTTAGACTTCACTTTGGTGAACGAATCTGCTGCTGCTGCATTGTCGGCGGTAGCGCAGACATCAGGAATTGAATTAATAGCAGTGTCCATCACGAAAATGGCTTGAAATCACACTAAAATGTCAGAATTATGAGCCACACTCTGGCCACGGGGGCATGAGGTTGTCCTCGTGCAACGGAAAGGACCCAAACAACAACTTCGCGACCGCCTGCAGGGTGAAAATGCCAAAATGTTTAACAATTAATAAAATATCAGTATTTTATTAGAATGGAGCTTTATTTCACAAAATCGTCCGTTGAATTTGTCTGTATGGTTTCAATAATTTTGTACGTTTGCTTGTAATTTGTACATTTTATCAGGCACCTATTTGGGCAGCCTCACGCACAGCTGTAGGAGGGTCTTTCACGTCATTTGTTTTGGCAGCTAACTGTGCTGTACGGTTTTTCGATACTTTAAAGACTATTTCAACCTTCCGACAAAGTATTTCTCAAACAGCGAAGATGTCAACGCCGCTTGAAAAGCCTCAAATAATCGCTCACATTCAGAAAAGTTTGAACTACACGATTTTTGACAGCAAATGGATCCCCTGCAGCGCAAAGTTTATCTGCCTGGGCAACTTTGCAAGAGGGACTGGAGTGATGCAAATATACGAAGTGCAACGAGGAGAAGTCCAGCTTGTGAAGGAGGTAACTTCGTTTTATTCACGCTTGTCCTCTTCCTTTTTTACTCAGGAATGCAACACTGCAAGCTAGTAATGTTTTTTGGTCAACCCGTGAAATGGTTAGCTAGCTAACCTTAACTTTCCAGAAAAGTCTGGCCAGGTACTCGTTTCCATAGCAACAGGCAACATGGCGTTACACCCTCAGAGGTAGCTTTTGATCCATTTCATGTGACCACTCATATCCAGCTACAGTTGGACCAGGCAAAAGCAAACCAAACCTGTGTTATGCTACACTTAAGACTTCTTTATAGCTGTCCCGCTGCCTGTTGTATTGCTTCATCCATAGAGTTGAATTCGTACCAGCTCTCATCAAACCCTGTCTATCATGTCTTACAGATAGAGACAGCCAAACCCATAAAATGTGGGACATATGGGGCCACCTCTCTCCAACAAAGACACATAGCAACGGGTGATTTTGACGGAAATCTCAACATATGGTATTTTATCCACATCTATTGACTTCATGTCTTATCAGCTGCTTGCCAGAAACCTTGAAATAAAAGAAATTGCTGTACTGTAATCCCTCCTTGATTGTGGTGTCCTACTTTCTCATTGGCCTTTAAGATATAATGTAACAAATAGATCTTGTTCAGTCAACTTGGGTTTAATTTACTTTCGTTTCAACAAATTCAAAATGAAAAAATTCAAAATTATTTTATAGGTTCATCTGGACAATTGGAATTTGAAGTTTCTCAACATTTTGAACATTAATCACTTTATCAATTGACTGGATTGAATGTGAGTTGACACCAACCCTGTTGTGTAGTGTAATTAACAGTTCGATGCCAACATTTCTCTTGTCCACAGGAATCTGGAGATGGCTGGAGCGCCAGTCTACTCCGTAAAAGCTCACAAAGAGATAGTGAACAGTATAGATGGTGTTGGAGGCCTGGGGATTGGCGATGGCGCACCTGAGATAGTGACTGGAAGCAGAGACGGTAAAGTTTGACGTGCTTCCAAAGTCTCTCTAATGCAACGGGACAAATCATTTGTGATCCGGTCCTGTGAACATTTCTTGTTTGCTCGTTACAGGGACAGTGAAGGTATGGGATCCCAGACAGAAAGATTCACCTGTAGCAAACATGGAGCCTGTGGAGGGAGAAGCCAAGAGGGACTGCTGGACTGTTGCCTTTGGTACGTGAAATAGCAGCTGCCAGGATTACAAGCAGCACGCATCCACCACGTCTAGACAGATGTGGCCGTTTATATGTGTGATCCAAACCTGTAGGTCAGAAATGTGACCAGTCTAGATTCACCAAATCCTATGACCCACTTTCCATCATCCACACAAAGTGGAATGGTTATGATGCAGCTGTAGTTTAGTGATTATTATTTTTTAGGTTTCATGTATCTAAAAACAGTAGGTCTTTTGCATGAGTGAGTAACGGTCGTAACGGGTAGCCCGCAAAATGTGCAGAGAAACACCTGCACGCTGGTTTTTACTTCAACTCACAAGTAAAATAAATAAAATAATATTTTTTTTGAGGAAATCTATTAGTTTTGGTTCTACGATCATTTTCTCAATAAAATGTTTCACCACCGCTACAAAACAACATTCACCCATGTGCTCAATACTGAGTCAGAAAATAATATTTTTCCTCCTTTATTGACCCAGGGATTCGTTCCGTTACACTTGGCTGCTCAGTGCAACCGCAGTCCTCTGCTGCTGGCCACTGAGCCGCTCTGCTGGAGGAACGACGACTGTAGTTGTCGAAGTTGCGGAGAGCATTTCTCACTCACTTCCACTTCCCTGGTTTTCCCAGCTGGGATTTGAACTGGCAACCCTCTGGCCGCGGGCCAACTTCTCTAACTGTTAGGCCACCGCCAACCCGATTTGTCTCCTGAACTGTTAAACAAATAAATACAATACATGAACTGAAGTGCATGAACAAATAAATCCATGAAGTGGGAGGTTAGTGCCTCGACAGGAGACACACAAATTGAGTTGGACATTTGTGTATATTCTCTGTGGTCCTTTTCAGATTCGGCTGGTCTGGTGTTTCAGAAGGTTCATTCATCATCAGTTAAACATTTGACATATGTGGAATCCACTTTTCATCGTGGTAAACCTCCGTACATTTCACCCTCTCCATGCAGGTCATGCCTTCAATGACCAGGACCGCTGTGTGTGTGCTGGCTACGACAACGGCGACATCAAACTCTTCGACCTACGTAATATGTCCTTACGGTGGGAAACCAACATCAAAAATGGGGTGAGCTGAACCGTAAAACACATTTAGCATCAGAACATCTTTTACAGCCATGTCAGGTGTTTTCATGTCTTTGTTTGTGGCACCACTGCTCCTCTGAAACACCAATTCTAATATTTATAATTGATGTTTTCATGATGATAAAGTATCCATGCAACGTTTTCAGCGCTGCAGCCTGCACTTGAACCATAACACAGACCGAACGAGGACAGACGTGCAGCCAAACCGTGAATCACGTCCCAGAACGGCTGTTACATAAAGCACAGCGGAGACTGAGGATGCTTAATCTCCCTGTGTAGGGGCTTAATGTTAGCAAATCTTTCATACGTCATATACAAAGCGTTGCGCTGGCGGTGTTAAAGTGTGTTTGCTTCTCCCATTCAGCACCACTTGAACGTAGATGGATCTGCCAGGGCGCAGTGTGTCTGTTTCAACACATTCTGGCGTGTGGAAAATGGTTTCTGGTGAGGTTTTGCTGTCCAGGAAGTTCACTGTAATTGTTTCTTACATCACGGCCAGGTATGCTGCGTGGAGTTTGACAGGAAAGACATCAACATGAACAAGCTGGTGGCCACCTCACTGGAGGGAAAATTCCACGTCTTTGACATGAGGACCCAGCACCCCACCAAGGGCTTCGCCTCCGTTTCCGAAAAGGTAATTGCCCCAGGTGGAGGGAGCCAGACGGATGTTTGGCGCCTCTACGCGGGAAAAGTGTCAAAGGTTATTTGTTTTAGCGTTTCAGGCTACGGAGAGAGGGAGAGGGCGCGCGTCCTTTTGACCGTTTTCACAGCTGGAAATGTTTGGGTTTGTGTTTGCCTGACATGCTCTGTGGCCGTGTGGTCACCGGCCAAAAACGACACTGGGCCGGCGAGGAGAGAAAAGTGTGGCCTTTTCACCACGCCTGTGGGAAAATGCTAGAAAAACACACTTTCACCAGCGTTAGAGCTCGGCACGGCTTGCCAAGCGTTTGGTAGGTCTGAGAGGAATCAGAGGCCAGGGCTCTCTAAATATTTGTCCAGGTCTTCTGCGTGATCAACAGTTGGCACATCAATGTCTCCGACCTTGAATTATGAGGCTCCATCTGATGTTTTGGTCAGAAATGAGGTGCATGGGCTACCAGGGCTTTCCATGCGCCTCAAGGTTTTTGAAAATGTTTATTGAAGTGGGTAAAGTAGAAATGTCATCGTAGTTTTGCTACATGGGAGGTGAAAACTTCATAAAGCTCAAAAATACAGATGAAAACGCTCACAATGTCTAGACGTCATTCTGGGGGATTCTGGGGGATTCTGGGGGATTCTGAAGGAACGGTTCTCTGTATGATAGTTTCTTTTTACTGCCCTTCCTGTGTCAGGGTGTTTGGGTGGTACCTTACCAAACACATTACCACATTAATAATGTTCCAGCTATTTTCTATTTTCACGTCAGACTATATTTGTTAGGATTTCACTGTGATGCCAGCTTTAAGGTGTCATGCCGCTCAGTCTTGCCTGTCCCCTGCCATTTAAAAAATGCAGCAGTGTGATTTGGCATTTGGCACAAAGAGAGGGGAAGGTGGGAGCAGGAAGACGAGGGGTGGTAACTCCCACATCGATGGCATCACCCCGTACGGAAAATACTCAGTCACATCGATACCAAAGGGAGAGTGGAAGCAGTTGAGGGAACAACAACCTGAATCTTCAGACTTTCAGGAGATAGACGTGGTTGCAGGGTTCCTACACACGTCTGGCAAGGTGCTGAAAGTCAATTTGACCATTTAGAGGTATTGAAAAGTTCTGGAATTGGACAAAATAAATGGGAAAACGGTTGTTCATCCCAATTCATGACATAAGTCAGGAAATGTCAAAGGAAAGGTCAAAAAGTAAAATGATGGGATGTTGAAATGGTGTGTGTGGCCCTGTACCTGTAGCGTACACCAGTTGTCCTGGTAGTAAATGTCTCTCCCGTCTTATTCCAGGCTCATAAATCCACCATCTGGCAGGTGAAGCATTTGCCTCAGAACAGAGACATCTTCATGACGGCAGGCGGAGCCGGCAACCTACATCTATGGAAATAGTAAGAGATGCATCTTTAACTGTACTAATGTGTTTACGTCACGTCAGGATGAGAAAGAGTTACATCTAAAACTGTAGATAGCAACTTGAACCATTCAGCTATATATGTGAGGAATCTGCTTCGTAGGCCGATACTTAAGTCAGTCAGCTTGACTTTCATGCAGCCGTCCTTTCATCACAGTAACTGAGTCATCTTGAATAGAAACTAGTTCAAGGGCAGTAGGAATTCACAGTATATTGAATCCAGTTTTCCGTCCGAACCGTGAACCAATCCTCCTTGATCTGTCCAGTGAGTATCCGGCTCAGAGGAGCGGGAAGGACTCGGACGACGTGGCCATGGGCGTGGCCGGCTCCGTCAACCTCTTACAGAACGTCACGCTGTCCACCCAGCCAATCGCCAGCCTGGAC
>CABFOQ010040613.1:0-13551 GCA_900660455.1 Gephyroberyx darwinii
CATGCTTTTCTGTTGGGAGAATCATGGAGGATGAGAGGCCTTCTGCTCAGGATTCACAAAAAAAACAACTGTTGGCTATTTTTATTCTGTTCTTAAAGAAAAATAAAACCCTTTATTTCCTCTTGGTTCATTTTTTTGTTTTGGTTGGATCTTGCCTGTGGAAAGAATCATATTTAATAAATATATCTGACCATCTTTACAGCCGGTTTGAATGCATTTTTAATACCACCCTGCTTGTTTGTTTGTGACTGTGGTGATGACGACCGCAGCCACAGTGAGATGGAGTTTAATCTCCTGGAGAGGAACGTTGACCGCTTCAGGAAATATCAATTAATATCAATGAGATTACAGGAACGATTTTTATCAGAGGGAACCAGATTGGCACCGAGTTCCTCCTGAATCACCTCCTCGCCCACAAAGGTCTAGTTTCCTGGAGAATCCCTGACAGAAACGTTTCGGCTGCACTAAGTTGAAGCTCGGGTTTAATCCATTAAATTGAGGGGAAAAGTCTTGGTATGTCGACTAAAACATTTTGGATTTGAGGAACTAGCCCCGTGTGTTTGAACTGCCAGTGGAGGCCAGATATCGACGGGCTGTGATGTTGCATTGAAAACACGGTGAACCAACCGGCCACTTCATAACAACACTGCTACCGATAGCAGCGTTAAGTGTATTGTTAGTCCCGCCCACCTGCCCTCTCAGTCGGTCGAGTTCCCGCCCCAACACTCGTCATTCACCTTGATGATCTGTCCTGAGGTAACCGGCGTCTGTAAAGCCTCCACCGGTGTTGAAGCAGCAGATGGCGAACGTCTGCAGGGAAAACAAACCTAAACAACGCTGTTCTAGTTAGCCGCGTGTTGGGCTTCGTCGTGTAGACGCAGGGTGGCAGACACGGACTGATGATGTATCATATCTCCAATTTATTGTTATTTGAATGTAGAAAAAAAGCATTTTATCTTTAGCAGCAAGATGACTTTTTCCTGACATTGTTAAATAGCATCTCAAAGGCATCAACTGTTTCTTAGTGTAAGGCCACAAACTACTTCTGCATTAACAAGTTAGACAAAAAGACATTTTGATAGTCCAGTGACGACCGGTGTCTCGGCCCGCTCTCATGATCCTAGCTTCTTCAGAAGCTCGGCAGCTTCTTTATGGACCTGCAGAGGAACAGAGGTGAACGGGTTTAGCGTCGGGCGAACCTTGTCCCGTCACGCTGCGTTTCTCCCGTTCTTGATCTCACCGTTGTACATTTATCTTACCTTCTTTGGCTCATGCTTTACAGATTATTGCAACAACTTCAGACCGTTTCTGGACTGTATATGGGTGGGAAAACCAACTACGCCTCGCTGCATCGTACCTCTTTGTCTTCCAGTGTGTGGGGGGGGTAGTCTCTTGCTTTGCTCAGCCAGAGCAGAGCGCTCTCCTTGTCTTTCATGGCCATGTAGGTCTTGCCCAGCATTAGCAGGTTTTTACTGTAGAAGTTGGGGTCCGCTGAGAAAAGTGAAGTACAGAGAAATGTGTGTTACTGAACTGCCTCTTCATTGTCCCTAAGGATGATTTGTCTGCAAGATCATAGGCTACATAAATGCTAGTTGTATCACAAACTACAAGGTTTAGACCACTGGCTGTATTTTAAAATGTCAAAAGTACAAGTTTTACCTTCTTCAGCCTTCAGGAAGAATGCCAAAGCCTGAAAAGGGCGGGGAAAAAAACAAGTTCATTCAAATTGTAAAGATGTACAACTCTCTATAAGGAACCAGCGAGTGTCTAGTAACGGGTCTTTACAGCCGGTGTTGTGCTGCATGACAGAACAAGAGTCAGACGGGCATCACCTCCTCATATGTGGCTGTAGGCGGCGACGCGAAGATCACAGCCGCCACCTTGCGTTGGTACCACGGCAGCTCAGCAAAAGCAAAGCACCTGAGAGAGAGAGAGGACAGGAAAGGTTGACTAGGGTTTTCTCTTCACAATAAAAGCCTTAAGTGCTTTTTTTTTTTTTTTTTTTTTAAAAGGGCATTAAGTAATCTTTGACTTCTATCGACCTCCACCAGTGACCAGTAGGGACTGCAACATCAACGTTTTGATCCTTAACAGTGTGCTGGGAAGCCACAAATCTCAGCTGGTCCAGAAGTCATCCAGAAGTCAACCCCCACAGTTAGATTCTGGACATTTTGTGCTAGGTGACAGTAAATGTCTTACTGCCTTGGCCTCTCCAAAATCAGTGATGTAAAACAAATGGAAAAGATCTTTCTATCAGTTTATATCAGTGTTCAACTTCCCACCCTGGTGTTGTAGCCCAGCGGGTTGAGCTGCCAAGGTTAGGGGTTTGACTCCCATGCTGAAATATGGATGCACTCATGGTACTGTCCAACTCACCAGTAACCCAAGATGTGTATGGAAGTGGCGTCTTTGGGATTAAGCTCGATGGCTCTCTGGAGAAAAGCGACACACTTTGCGTCAGAATCCATCTGAACACGACAAATCGATCACATGACATTGACCAGAATCTCCTCTTACCTCTAGATGTTCCCTGATGGTGTATGAATTTCCTATTTTCACCTTGACTCCCTCGTAATCCCCGATATCGCTGAGACACACGGCGTACCACTTTGAGAGAGATGACAGTTGTTAGTCGGTGTTGGTGTCAAAAAGGAGGAGTGTTTATTACAGATGTTGCCATGATATGATATGAGCGCACCGACGTTGAAACCCGTGTAAATATGGCGCCATAATTCAAGTTGAGAGGAAGTCTGCGGTCGTCCTGCACCGCTTTCTTTCCAATGCTGTTAATATAAGTTTTCACCTTGCCTTGATACCACACTGTCAAGTAGTTGGTGGGTTAAGTGCGAGGGTCATGGCTCACTGGTTCATTTCTTTGTGTTCAGATTTACTTTGTGCGCCGCGAAACAGCCGTCGTTCCTCTCCAGCGCCTTCTTGGCATATTCGAAGGCCTCGAACACCAGCTGCTTCTTCCGATCGGCCGCCATGTTGGGCATGAGGGACAGGTCGCGAGACGCCCGGGCCAGCCTCCACAGGAACTCTGCATCATCACTGGACACACACACACACACAGTAGGGTCAAGCGAGTCACTATATTCTGAAACTTTTCCAAATAATCCAAATCATACCGGCATCGACCTTCAAAAGCCCTCATCGGTTGTTTGTGTGTTTGATGGCTTTTTTTATCTCGAGTTTTAGTTTCCCATCTAAATACTGTTTTAGAGGATTTTCCACTCTGAGTCAAACACTGAATACTTTTCATTTTTTGGTAAAAACAGGAAAAAGGTATCCAGATACTGTAAGGCGCTTAAGATGAAAGAGTGTCCACTACATGGTTATGTTACAGAAATACAAATTGAGAGGAAAAAGAGAGAATCAATTAGCCAACTTTGGCTTTTGACTATTTTTTTTTAATCCTGTATCGCTCCTTGTGTTGCCGGCCATACCACAGGACCGGTACAAAGGCATTTGATTATTGGAAGAGGCTCTAAAATAGGGAAATGACAGCAAGGGAGCACAGAGGGAGAAAAGGTCAAGAAAACAGAGAAACAGGACAAATGGCCCTGCAGTGACCGCCTGCTGTCCTCACCTGTCCTTGTGCTGCAGCAGGAGCTGATAGAGTTTCTCTGTCTCTGCAGAGCTGTACAGGTAGTCCGCCTGCTCCAAAACCTCCTCTGCTCAGGTGCAAAACAAACAAATTCAGTTTCTTTCAGTGTCACAACGAACATCAACAACCGATGTGACCAGAGGCGTGAATATGTGAGGTCTGATTTTGTGAACTGGGAATATTTTTTTACTTTTACACCCAAATGAGCGTTTTCCTCGTAGTGCTACTGACGGTCTGAATCAGAAAATGTATATTTATTTTAAAAAATCAACCTCGGTACTATCAATTTAGTTCAGTTCCAATCATTTTTCTTTTCTTTATTTCTTTAAATTTGGTTTAAAATCAAAAACAGTTCTTATACAGGCAGTATAAGAGGTTATATGGATTTCATGTGCACAAATTTCACCAAACAATTCCTTGAAAGTCTTTAAAAAGCCCCTTGAACGTGATGTCCAAGTGAGTGTAGGAACCATACTAGATGTTTGAGTAATTAATAAAGAAAATGGACTTAACTCAGTTTCCAATTCATCAAAATCTCAACAAATATCAAACCCTGCTGCAGCGGCCCGTCTATTTCTTTCAGTGTCACAGTGGTTTCAGGTCTGACTTGTGGAGAGACTTTCTGGTGCTCACAAATCCAGATTGGCAAACCTACCTTTTTCTAAAGCGTGGACAATGGCTGAACTCTGCACTCTCCGGTAAGCTTTATAACCCAGATATGATAGTGTAGGTAGGCCAAGAATGAATGCAGCCCTTCCAGTCTGTTTGAGAGAGAGGGTGGTGGGGTCACACACACACACACACACACACACAAAGATAATAATGTAATCACACTTGAAACTTTGATTACATGATTTTGTTGCTCTGAAATACAGGATGTTGGTCTTTTACCTCAACTCTTTAGAGACATAGCTACATTCACAAATGCAGTCAGACTGTGCAGACTCAAACAGGCTGCAGCCTGTTTGGCAGCTATTTCACGGTGCCAAACAGGCTGCATTTAAACCCCGCTGCCCTTTTACCTACATCAGGATTAAACCCCACACTAGATTACAATAAACTCAATTGTATTTGGCATGTAGAAGCCTCTACGCCTTCTCTGAAAGCACCTAACAGTGAGCGAACCAACAATCTCGCATTGGGTAACAACACTGACAGATGAATTGAAAATAAAAGCATTATTTACGGTCAGAGCAGTGGTGCTGCTCTTTACAGCTGCGGAGTAATACCGGCTTGCCGTCCTGATCCTGGTGGCTTTATTAGTGGGTGCTGACAGTAAAGTCCTCGTCACACAGCGCATGAGACCCATCCCGGCCATCCTGTCAAACTTCGAAAAGCCGAATGGTTTCCCAACTGAATTACACTGCAACGACAGAAAACTAGGGGACGTTCAAGATGACAACACACGGAAACGTTGCGAAGCGGATGTTGTTGAAGTATTCAACATTCAAGATGTCAAGATGTCAATAGGCTCCACGGTATCTTGAATGCACCCGAGTAAATGTGTAGCCAATATATGGCGTCGATGGGAAACAAAAGTCGTGATGGTTCTGGAGTTAATGTTACATCAGGAATTTTAGCTCACTTGGTTATTATAACTTAGCCGGAGGGTTTCTTTTGGGGTTTTTTTTTACTTAGAAATATAAGTAAATCAGACTCTATATCAGACACCCGTAAACACGTATTGTAGCTTCACGAGTAAATTAATTTAATGTGATATTAGTGGCAGGTTTGACGACAACAACAAGTGGGCCAAGCCGTGTCAAGCTAACTTCACGCTGGTTGACTGTCGTGCTGTCGTCTCGTCAAAATTACGACCGAGGCCAGACAAAACCGTTAACCTCTGCGACCAGCTATCCGCCAAATACATTCTGGTAAGCTTTCGACTCAAACGAATCGCCAATATGCCGTTAGGAGCTCTGTCTTGGTCGGTTTTGGTTTGGTTTAACGTTAGTTACGTTAACTTAACTGTTCACTCGTGGGTGTGGTGGTGCCCTGCGCCACCACACCCACGAGTTAAGTTAACGGTAACGGGCTCGCGTGTCGAGTTACCTAAAGCTAACCTAATTAGTTAATGTATAGACAGCTTAGTAATATAAATATATATATATATTTATATTGATGCATGAAACATCCTCGTGTGTGCGTGTGCTTAGCCCCGTTTAGCCCCGTTCACCAGTACGTTAATTTACGCCAAATTCCGTTAAAGAAATCTGTTGACAGGTGTTGGGCCGAAAATCGAGTGCCTGCCGAATCCCTCTTCCTGTCCGTGGCTTAATAATAGGAACAAGTATAAATGGTGCCGAAAATTGAATTGAAGAGTGGCTTCTCACGATTTGTAAAACGTCTCTCAGGTTTACCTTCCATCCGGCTGACACAGTCGTACTATGCTTAGCTTAAAGGCAGAGCTTTTCCTTTAATCTCACCAGAAGTGGGAGTTACTCCACAACCCCTGCCGCCACTTTTTCAGACAGAACAGTTTTGCCTGTGTTTTATTTTGCTGTAACTGTTACAGCGGGGCAGCCATGGCTTCAGGCGGGGCCGCATTGCCAGCGGCAGCTCAGTTGGCCTCTAAGGTGGAGCTGACCATCTCCTGTGAAAACCTCCTGGATATGGACGTCCTCTCCAAGTCTGACCCTCTGTGTGCCTTATACATCAACAGTTCAGGGTCCCAGTGGTATGAGGTCTGTAGCAGGTCGTGGCAGAAGAAGTTTGCTATTGTAAAAAAAGCCAGTTTCAGTAAACAGTTATAATGACAACAGGGTTATCCTAGTTCATGTCATTTGAGATAAGCAATTTATATACACCTTGATATCCAGATTAAGATGCAACAGGGATTTTTTTAAATACAGTAAAGCACCGTAGTGAAGCCATCTGTCATTATCTGACATTAAATATACGTCTGCTCTTTGTGACCCAGTTTGGCCGCACAGAGATGATCCTGAACTGCCTCAATCCAAAATTTTCCAAGAAGTTTGTCATGGACTATTATTTCGAGAAGGTGCAGAAGCTGAAGTTTTGCGTGTACGACATTGACAACAACACCTATGACCTGGGCGATGATGATTTTCTGGGGGAGCTGGAGTGTACCTTGGGCCAGGTGAGCTTTACGCTTTCACACCTTTTATTGCAACCCGAGCATTTCTTGTGCAGGTCCACAAATACCTGTGTCCCATCTTCTGAAGTATCTCAGTTGAGTTTTGCTGTTCCTCCACTACTTCATTGGTCTGTGACACTGCAAGTGTTTGTTTGTCCAGATTGTGTCTTCTAGGGCGATTACTCGACCTTTGTATCTGAAGAACAAGCGGCCTGCAGGACGAGGGACCATCACAGTGAGTGGAGTCCTCAGTGGTGTTGTTATCTTACAGATACAAATGATTGTGTTAAAAAAAGAATTTGATTTGTATTCACTTTTTTCAAAAGAGTTATAAATGTTTCATTCAAGTAACAAAATACTAAGAAATAAATTACATGGAAGCGATCTGTAAAAATAAGTTTTGAAACTGCACGAGGCAACTTTGCACTTTAGAGGCCTTGATTGGCTGCGAGAGAAAACGGTTTGAACAGTCCTCTGAGCTCTCGGTGTCTGGTAGAGCTGGGGAAGAGGTTCAGCCATCGGTGGTGAGTCCAGCTGGACGGAGCACTCACTGGCTTCCTGTGTACCGAGGAGATTTCGACCATACTCGACACCAGAATTTTATATGGGCAAATATGGTAACTCTCTGGTGTCTCAATTAGGGGGTTGGGACACTCTTCTCTGCTGTAGCCCCAATTTGTGATGTAGGCTCATGAGAGGTGTGTTTTTACATAAAATCTTGCCTAGTGCAACTATAAGATGTGATTTTAAAAGTGACAGTGGTTTCGCCAGCCTAAGGGAGCCTAGGGCCTTGGACGGCAAAGGCCTAATCGACACTCCGAAATGGCCTCAGGATCTCAGGCTGTGTTCCAGCTCTGGAGGGGTTGAAAGATCTATGGGGTGTCCAGAAAGTCTGCAATCATAGGGAACCCGCAACAACCTGAGTATTAAAACTGCTGGTCAGAAGTGGGATTAAAACCCATGCATCCATTCGGAGACCAGACCAGGAACCCTAAGGCCTTACACCATTCGGCCATGTTGACTAGTGTGCTCGGGGAAAGCATGTGCAATAAAAACATCTATGGCAGTACACCCTGTTCAATATAATGAGGGGCAAGATCCAGCTGAGCCATAAAATCAAGCCTTAATCTAACAGACGACAAGTGTAGAGATACTAAAAACCTGCTTCATCAGCAGAATTCTGCAGTGGATAAGTGAGTTACCTATCACGATGTGTGTGTATACCCGATTCATGACTCCTGAGGTACAGGCCTGATATATGGATTTCAAGATTTCAAGGACCAAGAGACAACTGAATTTGTCTTGATGTGTTCAGGGGCCAGTAACGAGTTTTGTTTTGAGGTAGTTGAAGGAAATTTTGTGTCGTCCAGACGTGGCATCAGTCAGTTATGTAATACCGCCAACTTGGTGTAATCGTGTGGTGTAACTAAGAGACATGCATGTGAACAGACATATCCCTTTAACCCTCAGCGCTGCACTAGGCAAGATTTTATGTACAAATCTAGGCGTGGGACGATATGAAAATTTCATGTCAGGATCATCTTGGCCAAAATAATTGCGATTCACGATATTATCCTGATAATCATCAAAATATGCTTAAAACTCTAAAAATAGCACTAAAACACTGGAATCACTTTACCTTACATTTTGTTAAGAAACAAATATTTTATTGCATCATAGGACACATCTTGAATAACTTGTTTTGTTTTTAGATCACAGACAGGTACAGCAAGGACAGCAGAATGAATGAAAAAAAAATAAATAAAAATCTTAAATAAGGTAATCATAAATTATAATTATAAAGGAAATAAAATAGCAACATTGTGAGTCTGTTCTTAAATAAATGAAAGTCCAACTGGCACTGTGGCGTAGAGTCACACTGTACTACTTTGAACTGTTATAGTAAAAAAACAAACCTGAACATCACCAGGACTGCAGCCTCATGGCCTAGAGAGAGACGAACCTTGGTCCTTTTCAAGATAGATTGAAGTGCAAAAATGTCAGCATGTTCACTTTTTCTGGCTCTAGTTGCTTGTAGAGGAGTGAGGAAACTCTCTGAAGGAGCACTAGTTGCAGGTCTGCATAGAAACCAGCGTGCACGATATTCACCATTATTCCGATAATGGAAATTCACCACGATAAAAATATCTTGAGTGTTTTTAATCGTGATAAAAGATGAAATCGTTTATCGTCCCATCCCTATACACACCCCCGTCTTATCGGCCTAAATGACAAAGTGGGGCTGCAACAGAAAGAAAGCATCCCATCCCCCTTAATGCAAAATTGTCTTGTGCAACTTTAATATTGTTAATTCCTGCTTTTATAGATCTGTGCTGAAGAGATAACAGACAACCGAGTGGCAAACTTTGAGCTGTCTGCCCGGAAACTGGACAAAAAGGTACTGAAGTTTGATTTGAGGTTTGAGTTTGACGTGACTCGTTTTAAATGTCTTGTTCGGGGTTAACTGGATGTCGTTTTTCAGTATTTGTGGTGGTCCGACCCGTTCCTGGAAATGTTCAAAAGGACAGAAAATGGATGGCAGCTGGCCTACAGGACAGAGGTAGACGCACAAACGCACCAACAACTCACCTCACCTCTGATCCCATAGAGTTATTATGGACTTGACTCCTCCATACCGGTCTCACGTAGGTGGTGTATAACAACCTGAACCCGATATGGAGGCCCTTCCGAGTCCCACTGCGCTCTCTCTGTGGAGGAGAGGAGGAGAGACCTATAAAGGTACAACACAGTCATGCTCTTCTCAGTATGCTTGATTCATTGATCCCAATTAACAAGCCCTGTAAAAAGCTTCTTTATAACAACCTGGTCCCTTGAATGGCCACAGTAGAATCCTCTGAATTGAAACAGTAGATTATTGTTTCCTGCCTCTTATGTTTCAGATCTGCTTGTATGGCTTGGTGGCTTCCCTAACATACTAATACACTGAATTGATCTGATATGTGCATTTTCCTTTCAACTTACAATAAATCTACAATCTACAATAAATCTTGGCCCAGCTGGATAAGTGAGTTACCTATCACGATGTGTGTGTATACCCGATTCATGACGTCATCACACCAAGGTGCGCATTTTTCTTTCATTTTTCTTTCAGTTACTGTCACTGCCTTTTATTCAGTTTTAGTTTCATACTGTGAGTGAAATATGATTGATTGCCTGTATGCCTGGCATGACATTTTGTGTTTTCTTCTTGGATTAGACCGATATAAGTTGGTTTGCTGTTACATCGGGCCAATATTGGCCTTTTATTAAAAATGGGTTAGTCAGTGTGGAAGTTCCTTGCTGATGACAGCCGATGAATATGTTTTTATTATTTTTAGTGGTGTGGGATGATTTCACTCAACAGTTTTAGGGGTGTCAGTCTGTAAAAGCTGGAATGAAAGCTGCCTCACTCTGCCATGAAGTTAGGTTAGTCTTTCATTGCAGAGGTTTAGTGTCACCATGATGCTGTTTCAGAGGCTTTTCCACCCTGATAAGAACACAGTTCTGGAGGAAAACACTGAAATGGTCACATTTAAAATCAATATCAGCACAGAATACTCTCTATCGCCAGCTTCAGCTTCAATCCAGAAATATTGGTATCAGCCTTCAAAAGCTAATATTGATCTAACCCCTAACCGACAGTCAACAAGTCTTTCTGTCGGTCCCCAGGTTGACTGTTATGACCATCACACCAATGGATCCCATGACCTCATTGGAAGCTTTAAGACCACACTCGCAGAGATGCGAGCGGGAACACACACTTCCCCGGTGAGACTGTGTGTGTGTGTGTGTGTGTGTACAGTCCAGTTCTGCCAGCATGATGTCTGTTCTACTATATTCTATTTCCACTGGTGTAAATGTGCCCCTTGCTCTTCACCTCAGGCTGAATTTGAATGCATCAACCGCAAAAAGTCACAGAAGAAGAGAGGCTACAAAAACTCCGGGGTCATCTCCATCAAGCGGTGCCAGGTACTGACTCTCTGTGGAAACTGATTTGATCTCTTTCATTCATTTAAAATAAAGCTGCACACTAAATAATCCTCATGTGATTTCTACACATGATGTGTTATTTTAACATCTCTATGATGTTTGTCCCTCTAGGTGGAGAAGGAGTATACCTTCCTGGATTATATCATGGGGGGCTGTGAAATCAACTTTTCTGTGAGTTTGGAAATGTCAGACAAGCCATCATAGTAAACAAGAGCCTACACACACACACACACTTACAGCCTCTTGATTGAAATACCGGTGTGTTTGTTTAAATACTTCCTTGCATCTGTCCAACTGTCCAACTCTATATCTTGATCTGTTTGATGTCTGGCCAGATTGCCATTGACTTCACAGGCTCCAACGGGGACCCCAAGACCCCCCAGTCCCTCCACTACATCAACCCTGATGGCTATAATGAATACCTGGCAGCTATCTGGGCAGTGGGCATGGTCATCCAGGACTACGACAGGTAAACAGCTCTGTCCTACATCATGACCCCACAAGCCAGCTTCTAACTATTGGAATTGGTGTAGTAAATCATTTGGGTAGAACTTGATAGTGAGGGACAGAATAAGTTTTACTAGAGGACGTTATTGTTACAATGGCAGCCGCCATTCTGTAGTCTGGACATCTGGACCACAAGCAGTAATTTGAGGGAAGTCAAAGAGATCCTTGAGATAGTTGCATAACTATAATACAGGTCCGTCCCCACTAACAAAATAATCCAGTTCCAATACTGCTTGAGACACCTTTAGCAAAATGGTTTTGGTTTCTTGGGGCAGGCAGTGAAAGGCTAACAGGAAGGGTGTTGCTGTGTTGCTGTGTTCTCCTTCTCCAACCGGTTTAAAGCCAATTCAACCACAATCTATTGACTGATGCTTTGGTTCATATGAGCTTATACCATACTTATACCTGTATGCTCTCTGCCTCTCCTGTGCAGTGACAAGATGTTCCCTGTCTTTGGTTTTGGAGCCCAGATCCCTCCCACCTGGCAGGTATGGGAGGCTGGTATAGCTGGACACATTACCTGTTTCATTACAAAGGGACTTATGTCATCCCTATGTCCTGGGATAGCTCAGTCTATATATGTGAAGATACATTCCTGTGTGGGGGAACGAGTCAACAGAGACCTTCCCATCCACAAATGTGTAATTCACAGATGGGGTGCTAAGAGATGGGCTGGTTTCCAGGATGGTTCTCTTTTATATATTTTTGTATTTTCCTGGTTGACAGCTGAGTGAACTTTTGCAAAACTCTGCTTAATTTAACTTGAGATTCAAACAAACTTTATTAAATGTAATAAATGGAGCAGCTTAGTCATGAATCTCAACAGACAACAAAAGCATTCAAGGACATAAGAGTAACATATCACACCCTTTTTGAAATTGAAAAGTCGGTGAACAAATACCCTGGACAGTGTTTTAAAGCTTGTACTTCATGACACGTTTGCAGGTTTCTCATGAGTTTCCTATCAATTTCAATCCAACAAATCCATTCTGTGCAGGTAAGTTAAAACTACTCACTAAACAGTGTTTTGCTGTTAAGACTTGTCCAGTATTGGTGCATGAACTGTGTGTGTGTGTGTGGTAGGTATTGAGGGGGTGGTGCATGCCTACCAGCAGTGTCTACCTCAGGTGAAGCTCTACGGTCCCACCAACTTCGCCCCCATCATCAACCATGTAGCATACTTCGCCAGACAAGCTCTCCAGCAGAATAAAGCCTCAGTACGTAGCCGATCCCTTTTCACCCAACAACAGTATCACACAATACTCAGTGTGCAATGTTAGGATACTCAGTTTTGGATCAGTTTTATTTCAGTTTCGAGAGTGAGGCTGGTTTATGGTCCAACTACAAAAGAAAAACAAATACGCCTGCAAGTTTCAGTCCTGGTGGAAGGAACGTTTTACTACAAATTAAAAGATGCAGATGCAGTTTTTGTTCTATATTTTCATTGTTATTTTATACATAGAAAACAGATAATTCATTAGATCTGTATGTGATCGCCACAAATGCACCATGGGAATGTACACAATCTGTACTTGTCTACTTCCTCCTGCAGCAATACTACGTCCTGCTCATCATTACGGATGGAGTGATCACTGACATTGACCAGACACGCACCGCTATCGTGGCGGCGTCTCGTCTGCCCATGTCCATCATCATAGTCGGGGTGGGTGGTGCAGACTTCAGCGCCATGGAGTTCCTCGACAGCGATGACAGGATGCTGAGTTCCCCCTGGGGTGACTTGGCCTTGCGAGACATTGTCCAGTTTGTGCCCTTCAGAGAGTTCACGGTAAGCCGTAGGCCAAAGCGTTATACTGCTGTGAACGATAACGCCTGCAAATGATGGGGTTTGTCACAAAACGCCATTCCTATAATTCATTACTCAACATTTCAAAAACAGATTTCTCCATTTACAACAGGTTTTAGTGGTTCGTAAGTAAACGTTTTAACACAGTAAATAACTGAATAGGTTTTTCTTTCATCCCTGACAATCATCTTCTAATAGTAGTAATTGTGAATTTTTACATTATTACCGATCATTTTATGTATACTCTACATATACTACATTTCATTGCTGCAAAGACCCAGTCCAGTTTTGTTTTGCGTTCATTTTGTTCTCCACTTTAGCCCCCGTCCCATTCCTCTATGCCTTATCTGTCCTTGCAGGGAAACCAAGTGGCCCTCGCCCAGAGTGTACTGGCGGAGTTGCCCGACCAAGTGACATCCTTCTTCAACTTATTCAAACTGAAGCCCCCCAACCAATCCAGTCTTTCCAGCCCTTCCTAGAAAGGCAGGGTAAAAGCCCCCAAACCTCAGATTGAATGCTGTATCTCCTTCCTATCCCAACCCTCCC
>CABFOQ010040641.1:1858-17751 GCA_900660455.1 Gephyroberyx darwinii
AAAATTACTACCTTGTCAACTGTAATTGTTCTGTAGCAGTAGTGGATGGTTGTAGCAGTTCATTGCACTAACGTACATGTTATGACAAAAACACTACTTGTTTGTGCTTTTTGAAGATAGTTGAGTTAAGTTGTAATGATTTCACATTATATCTAGTAGTGGTGGTAATCGTCTTGCTATGCCACCAGTGAATACTAGGGAAACAATCAATAAGCTGAAAATAATAAGCCTACTCAAGTTGTTATTTGTCTCTAGCTGTCTCCAGTGTTTCTGGATGTCTCCTTGTTAGGAGGTTTAGGATGCACTCACACTTGGCCTGGTTGGCTTGAACCGTGCAGGAGCACGATTGTCCCCCCTCTCCACTCCCCCGCTGGCCTGCGCTCACACTGTGCTTAAACGGCCCGGACACGCTTACGTCATCACGATGCAACTTCTTGTGTTGAAGAAAAGTGCTTTTGCACAGCACATTGGAGTTCATAATTTTACTTTGTGGCTTATTTGGAGTCACTTTGGGTGCGGTGACACACGGCCCTCTCACATGCCGTATAGATTTATCGTTTATGCAACGCATCGATTTTCAGTTAATCGTGCTGCACGTATAAGAAGATTTTTACGGAGGCAGCTGACGTTGAGGGAGGAATTTGCAGCTTTACTCCCGACTACAATTCATGTTCATTAATAAATCACCGATTTTATGGGAGAGTCGCCTCGTTGACATTTTCGGCATCCGTGCTCCGGCACGATTAGCGATCACACTGTGCCGACTCCAAGTGAACCATGCCCGAGCACACCTCTTCAATCGGGCCCGGGCACGGTTAAGCGAACCGTGCCCGGGCCCAGTACGGAGAGATCACACTAGTCAAACGAACCAGACTTTGGGGGTCAACCGTGCCCGGGCACGGTACGGATGGCCTAGTGTGAGTGCGCCCATAGCTGACCTATGGAGGCTAAGGTCCCACAGACCATCTGGTGTGAGTTGGGTCCATGTCGCACCAGACGTTGCCTGAGGCAAGCACTTTTAGTCTCCCCTTGACCTACAACTTCTTCGTCATTCGTCTCTTTGGTTCAGCAGTATGTATCAAAAAGTGTAGGCTTAATGGTTTTTGATGTGTGCACTACAAGTATGTGAAATCACCTTAGTTTTGTGAGGCTTTATCATATTTCAGGAACTCAATCTTTTGCCTGCTTTGGAAGCCATTTATCACATAGTAGTAATCCAATTTTTCCCTGCTTAATTTTATGTGAAGGAAAATGCCTACTCAAAATCATTCATAGTGCCACAGGCCTTTACAGTTTGCTGGCACTAGACCATGCACCCTCTCGACTTTTGGTCAGTGCTGTCCAGGCAGAAAGGCAACAGCCACCCCTAGCCCTCCCTGAGATTGGACTCTTGGGTTATGATTGTATGTTATTTGATTTTTGTTGCATTGTGGTTTTTATTTCATGCACTGGTTTTTAGTATTTTTTACTTAAAACAGAAGAGTGCAGCCTAATCACCTTTTATTTATTCATCTTTTTCCTGTTCAGCTTAGAGTAAAATCAACTTCAGAAGTATATCTTTATGGTCGCTACATCAATTACATACTGATTGGATTGATTTTATGACTTCAATAATTGATTTAACGCTTCATTTGTTCCCCTCAGCCTTACAACACTGGCCTGTGACTGGGATGAGCAGGAAGAGTATCGTGTGAGAATCATATGAAGCAGCTTAAGGGCCTTAGCCAACACTCTTGTCTTGTATCTAATGATGAGTGAAAGAGGAAATACAGGGTTCCTACAGTCATAGACAACCTGGAATGAGCCATGGTTGAAAATAGTTTTCCAGGCCTGGAGTTATAGAAAGTAATGCATAGCGAAAAGGTTTCAGAAATGGCATAGGAATTTGTTTATGGTTAATTCCAGCTTTATGGATGTGACTCTGTGACTCTAAATAAACACAATGCCACAAAAAATGCATCATGTGGCAGACTGGGCTATCTGCCACAGATAAACGGGGAAAGGACTACATTCCCCAGTGGACAACAGCCAGTCAGCCATCTTACCCCAGCTGAGGGGTGTTACTAATCAGCCAGGTGGGAGCTGATTGCCTCACCTAAAAGACTTATGGCATACTCACAATAGCGATCTGTACCGTGCCCGAGCACGTTTGACCCCCAAAGTCCAGTTCGTTTGACTAGTGTGATCGCTCCGTGCCGTGCCCGGGCCTGCTTGAAGAGGCGGGCACGGGCACGATTCTGTTGGACTCGGCCATGGTATGCATCTAGTGTGATCGCTAACCATGCCCGAGCATGGAACTCGAACATGATGTCAATGATGCGACTGTCCCATTTAATTGATGATTTTTTGATGAACGTGAATTGTAGTTGGTGAGTAAAGCTGCAAATTCCTCCCTCAATGCCAGCTGCCTCCTTAAAAATCTTCTTATATGTGCAGCACGATTAGCTGAAAATCGCTTCGTTGCATAATCGATAAATCTAGCATGTGAGGGCCGTGTGTCACCGCGCCCAAAACCACTCCAAATAAGCCATAAAGTAAGTACAATCATGAACCCCATTGTGCTGTGCGAGAGCACTTTTCTTCAACACAAAAAGTTGCATCGTGATGACGAAAGCGTGCTCGGGCCCGGAACGTTAAGTGCTTGAGAGCAGGCCAGCGGGGGAGTGGGGAGGGGGGATAATCGTGCTCGGGCACGGTACAAGGCAACCGGGCCAAGTGTGAGTCCGTCCTTAAAGAGTGGAATCTGCAGTCCACAAAGGGAGACCATCCAGGGAAGCTGGTGATGGTTCTCCTAACACATTTTGATTTCTGAGAATAAGTTTGAGTTAAATGATTAAAGGTGGGCTTTCCCCTGGTGTGCCACAATAGGTTGAGCATAAATGAAATCACTCACTCAACTAGGGAAAGTGTAGACAGCCAACAAAAGCAACCAAACCGCATTATGGATGTGACATGCAATTTTTTTATTTCTTTTTGACATACTACACATCTCATGCAAACTTTTTAAGTCAAATACAAAATGGCTTGGCTGAATACAAAAAGTATAATTATGAAAATGATTATATTATTATAAATACACAATTTAGGAAAAGCTTGTGTTATGGGTGTGACATTCTGGCTTTATGGATGTGACACATCTGAAATAAGGAGTTATGCTTTATGAACAAAAAATCTAAATTGGTCATGGAAATTGTGCTACAGTATGCAATAGGCATGCAATTTGATCAGGAAAACATGCAGGAATCGTGGATGTAAAGCACTTCTGTTCACAGCAGATTATTGGCATCCTTGCATTTTATGCAGATAATGTCTTCTGAAATAATTGGAAATTGAAACAACTTTTAGTCTTCACTCTATTGATTTACAACAGCACATGATCAAACAATAAGAACACCAAAAAATTCAACTCACCTGTGAAGTTGCAGATGCCCACATGGTAGAAATGAACCAGTTATCACGAGCTGTCTGAGGATGTCCATTGAAACACGAGAAGGCCTGATTGATCTTTGTCAAGACCCACCTGTACACACCTAAATCGTTCTGGGAAAACGTTCTGTGGACCGATGAAACCAAATTAGAGCACTTTACATACCTTGCTTTTGTGTTTTTTTATTCTTATCCATTTTATTTTTTATTATTTAGGCAAGGCAAGTTTATTTGTATAGCACCTTTCATACACAAGGCAGTTCAAAGTGCTTTACATGAGGCATTAAAAGACAAAAAACAAGGACGTTTATAAAGACAAAAAAATAAAATAAATGAAATCACAGTGCAAAAAGAATAAAAGTCATAGTGCAAGTTATAGTTCAGCAGTAAGTGATGGTGAACAGAAATGTTTTTAGTCTGGACTTAAAAGTGGCTAATGTGGGAGCAAGTCTCAGTTCTTCTGGAAGTTTGTTCCACCTATTTGTTGCATTGTAGCTAAACGCTGCTTCACCCTGTTTGGTCTTGACTCTGGGTACAGTTAGCAGACCTGTCCCAGTTGACCTGAGGGGTTTGGAGGGTTCATATTGGGTGAGCATTTATTATAATATTGTTTTATCTATATCTGTATTTTGTTTTTTTTAGTTTTTTTTAGAGTTGGCTTTTTTGAACTGTCTCTTGAAAGAACATCTTTTTTTCCCCCCAGTTGCCTAATGCGGCCCATCGCATTATTAAATTGCCGTGTAAGGGAAGTGAACAAGCAGCAAGGTGAAGGCTCATCTGTAGCGCATCGGCACAGCCGCCACAAAATAAAAAGTTGGTCAATGTATAGAAATTGATCTAAATGCTATCTCTAATGCATCATGTTATGTTCTCTGTCACACCAGAGACTAATCTCACTCAGCTGTTGCTTGTAAACATATCGAACGCACAAGCCTTTATTCATAGTTTTCAGTCACTGCCCCCGAAGCCTGGTGGGCAAAACAACAGTCCAAGATGGCGACTAATGCTGGAAACGCTATAGAGCTACCGCACAAGCCTGTCATGGCTTTTGGTTGGTTTTGCCCTCCAGGTGGGTGAGGCCATAGGACTGTGACGTCACGTGAAAACTATGAATAGGCTATAGCTGCAGCTTTCAGCTCCTGCTGTCGATTTTTGGTTGTTCACATTTAGTGTTGGGACACTGCATACAAATTGCAGGAAGTCAGACCTGACCCTACCCACTGTTAGAGACAGTGCTCACCAGTCTCTTTCTTTCAGGCATGACTATGTCCGTCCGTGAAATTAACTACAAGACAATGTAAATAAAAGTAGATTGCATTGACTGGAGGTGGCACAATTGATTTTATCGTAACTCGTGTAGCCAAGTTGTTTTGGTTGTATTACAGTAGTTAAAATCATTCAAGATTACTGGTGTGCTATTGCTTATTCATTTTAATGGACCACTGTCAAACTATTTAAGTTCAGGATACTACTCTGCTCTCTGCTCAGTCAAACTGATGCTTGGGTGTTTTTGAATGGGGCATCGGTCATAAGCAATGAGTTACTATGAGTACTAGTTCACCAAATAGCTAATATTTGGCTAGTGAGTTCTCGACCAGGTGGGAGGATAGAAAGAAGTTGTGGCAGTGCAAACATTTTTTTAATTAATTTATAATACATTTCTGCATTTTTCTAGATTGTAGACCATTAAATAAAATTTAAAAATCCATTTTCTAGATACTGCAGAATCACGTTTGACCTCTCCATTGTAAGGTACCACTACCACCTCCTCCATCTGTGATTCACTCTGCTTGCGTTGATTGATGGATGGGCCACACCTATACATTTACAAACAGCTTGAAAATCTAAAATCAAAATGACAATTTGAAAAAGTCAACGACAAAAATGTCAAAGAAAATGGTCATTTGACTTTTAGGATTTTGAAGTTTTCCATTTTACTTTTTGGAGTTTTAAATTTCCTTTTGCTATTTTGCCTTTTATTTGTATGATCATTCCTAGTGCTACAGTAAAAAAAAAGTACTTATCATTTAACATTAAACTTTTTATATAGATTGAAAAAATAAAAATAAATAAAATAAATTTTGTTTACCAAAAGAATGTCTTAACAAGGACTATCAGGATTAAAGTTGGTTTTCCAACCTATTTTTATGTATTCTAGTTTCAAAAGGTAAACAAGCACTGCACAGCATCCAGTCACAAAAAAAACCAAATAATAAGACTCAAATAGGGCTGTGACAAGACCATAAATTGCTTGTCATGGCAAAACATTGTAGTTATGTCTTTATGTTGACGTGCTGTACTCAAATCCCATGGAAAAAGTTAAAGACATTTAGAATTTTAGATATTAAGCAGCAGAAAGCTATAACTAAAAGTTAAAAGGAGTGTAAATATAAACACACCATGATGCTAAATCTCATACTTATTTACATAAAATACCAAACAATAACTTTTACCATAAATTGTTGACATAGCTTCCATGCACTCTGCCCCCTAAAGTTCACATCTCAGCAACTTGGATATCACTTGGGTGCCACTTTGTTGGGGTTGTTGACGTGTGGTCAGCTCTATTTCCAATAGCACTTGAGAGGAGCATAGGTTGGTTGCTTCATCTCTGTTCTCAACAATGCAGTGAATGTAAATGACTGTAGTGGAAGTTGTGATTGGAATAATATGTCCATGATCTCCCTGTGAAGGCAAATGGTACTTTTAACTGGTGAGATTGTTATATCACCCACCACAGCACCATCACAGCTATGCAGTTTATTAAAGTTTATTAGACTCAGGTGAATTAGAATATTAGAACAGATCAGAATAGATTAAATTAATTAGAATATATTAATACATTTTTGTTTAGATTAGGCTAAATTTCACTTGTGTGTCCACTATCATGTTTTATTTTGTCTCTTGGCAGCTCCAGAGTGCATGTTTCTGTTGGAAAAAACCCTTATAGCATCAGGATTTGGGGCCAAGAAGGTGGGAAAGTATTAGGCTACGGTAAGCTATCAAGTTCTTCTCTCTTACTATAATGATAGGGTTATTTACTGTATTTGTAGATCAAATGTTAAAATGTGTATAAAATGAACCAATGGCTTTGCACTGGAACTTGATCATGCAGTAGCTAGGAATCTTCCATAAATGTGTAGACATCTTCTACACTGAATATTTACTAGATTTTGATCTTTATGCACTATGTCCCACATTTAAAATATATACAAGCTGTTAAGCTGTTGCTCTGCTGAGTACAATTACTTTGTAGTGACAAAACAAGCTGTGATTACATCAGTCTGAACTAGTAGGTAATGTGCTATTACATGCATTGTTGACCTTTTAATAGAAACAGGCAATTAGGCCTGCAGTGTATATTATAGTATTGCTCACTGGATTTTATTATTTGTTAGAATTTTAAGTTGCAAATAATCCATTCCATATTTAAGAGAACTTAGAATTCGGCCTACTTAAAATGAAGTTAGAATGCTTATTTTTTTTAGATGAGGGTTTGCACAACAACCAAACAAATTCTCCTACCGCATAAAAGATTCCTTTGTCTCCCTCAAATGTCATATGTACAACAAAGACTCCAATCAGTAAACACACCCTCTGTTGCTGGTCAGAGGGTGTGTTCTTTAAAATAGGTTCCGGTTTTGCCTTATCCCAAGAAGGTTCATAGGTCACTGGTGCTTCATGTCTATAAACACTGTCTTGTTGGCAGCCATGAAGTAGGCTTGTAAACACACTTAATGTCTGCAACGTAGAGCCAGAATACCATCACACACTGCTTGGCCAAACTAATTTTCACACACTACTCAGTCAAGAAGGCACACAGTGGTAAGTAGCCTTGCTCCCAATTTCTGCAGGTTATTTTAAAAGTGAATGAAGCAATTGTCAACTGTTCTCAACTGTGTATCATAGATTTAATTGGATGGGTTTTTAAGATGTTTGCTACTGCTATGAGGTCTTTTTAATGTGCTGAATTGCACAGGTGGTGTTTAACCTGGATGACTCATTATGTTCAGAACGAGTGACTATGAATGAGTTGGGCCTCTTGTGGCTATTTTCATATTTTCAGTGTGACCAGGGCTCCTAAGGTTGTGTTTCCAGGCCTGGAAAAGTTATGGAAAAAGGGAATATGTGTACATAGTTTTTGAAATGTCATGGAAATCTGTTGATAATCCTTCTTCCAACGAGTGGAATGCTAAATGTCAAGCCTGGCTGATTGTTGATCCACTTACCTTTTGAAGAATTATAACCCAAATCTGAATTATCCTGCTAGGTAAGTGATAGTTGTAGCCAAGACGTGGGACATTCAGATCAGCTATTATGTGCAAAAAATGTGACATTTGCAACATAGATTCTGACAAATATTGGTCATGGAAATTGTGCTCTATGTCATGGAATAGTCTTGGAAAAGTGATGGAATTTCTTTAGCAAAAAGGTGTAGGAATCTTGTTTGAGCATTACAATGAGCTTAATAATCCTTGTCTGCATTTTGACAGAAAGCAGCCCATTATATGATAATACTTTCCCTGATAAAATAAAGCTAATAAACACTAGCTCTTGACCTTGTTATGGAGGGATGAGGAAGTCCATTATGACCTAATAGTTAGTAGCTGATAAGCTCTGATCTTGTCTTCCTGATGATCAAGTCTTTGAAGAATACACAGGGGCTCTGTTTCAACAGATAGACATACTGAGAAGGGTCTAAATTAAAGATGGTATTTGTGCATAAAATACACTTATTTTTACAAAAGCTTTACAGGTGGCTTTGTAAAATGTTGTAGCGGGATGGATATTTTCTTTGAGCTTGGAATTCTTTTCACATTGTACCGAGAAACTATTTACTGCCCATTGAAAGTCTCACCACCCCTGAACTCCCTCTGCTTCCCTTCTCCTCTCTGTCCTCCCCTATCCCACCACCCACAGGCTTCTTGGGAGACCTTATGAGGATCATTTGACTGGAATGATATTGCTGCTTCTGGCTTTTTAGTGTGGTGGAAAAACAAGCAATTTGTTACACAATTCTCTGTGGAGACTTTATAGTGGTCCAGAAGGCTCCCTATTCCAGTTGTTATTTTTATTAGATCTGTTGCTGTGTGCTAAAGTTAGCTGCTAGGTGATATGAATGTTGAATTTATGTTTGTAAAGTGATGTGTAGACTGTCCTTACTTTTGAACTCATTTCCTCATTTTACTGTATGTGAGGTACTGCCGCCTGTGACGTTTGTATCATTATCCACTGTCCAAATTCCTCTACATTTAGTTATTTTATCACTTTGTGGATAAAATATTTCAAATTGAGATATTGTGAACCAATGCTTTATTTTGTTTGAGATTCATAGTTTGTTTCCTTGTTCTTCAGGGGACCAGAATTGAGGGGACAATGCGAGTCCACGTGCACACAAAGTTCTGCTTCCTATGTGTGCTCACCTTCCTCTTCCATCAGTGCAGCCACTGCCATGGAGAAAGGCACCACCAGCACAGTGGGCATCACCACAATGACCACAACCATGCTCACAGTGACCTGCAGATTTCCCAGGCTCCATACGTGAAAGGGGCCACTCCGTCCGCAGGGTCCACGAGTCCTCCAGGAGATGTGCTAGAGGTGGAGCAGCACTTCTACCTCCAGCAGCTGTTCAGGCGCTATGGCCAAAAGGACCAGCTGGATTTCCAGGGATTTCAGAGTCTGCTGCTCAGCCTTGGCCTGGGCGAGGTGAAGATGGTAGGCGTGGAACACGAGGATCTGGGCCATGACCATGTAGCCCACCTCGACCTGCTGGATGTGCAGGAGGGGCTTCACTCTCATTTACCTATCAATAAAGACCACAGCCATGGACATACACACCAGAAGCCCGATTCCCAAAGGTCACATGCAGAACAAGGCCCCACACGGTGCAGCCATCAGGCTACCCTTTCAAGTCCAACTGCTGGTACACCGATGGAACATGACCATAAACATGATCATGAGCATAATGCAGACCATAACCACAATGATGCCAAGGTAGAGGACAGTGAAAATAAACATTTTCGTGGACAGGTGCAGGACAATGACCACACACCTAGTCACAACCATGATCATGACCACAAGCAGGATCATGCACATGATAAAGAGCACAAACATGTGCAAGACCAGCTGCCTGCTAACCACGAGGGCCTCTCCTCTCAACCTCATAGCAAACATGACCACAGTCACCATGACCACAATAATCATGACCATGATCATGAACATGACCACAAGCATCCCCATCAAATGCAGACCAGCACAGACATTCTCCCCACCCACCAAGAACAGCCCCCCCAGGAGCAGCAATCAGAGGCTGCCACCCCAGAGGCAGCAGCAGCTCCAGCCTCAGACGTTTCCAGCACCAAGCCCTCTGCTGCCCCTATGGTCCCCACAGATAGCAGGCCCAAACGGTTGAGAAAGCCAGCCAGAGGCAGGGTAGAGCGAGGGCGGAACAAAACCGCTTCTCCTCTCACACCTCCGTTTGTGAAACATGACCATGGCACCCATGACCATGACCACGAACATGAACACAGTCATGACCATGATCACGGACATGGTCACAGTCATGTCCATAAAAATAAGCGAGAGGCACCAGCAGGGCCTCTTACCCCAACCTTGCCAGCACATGCCCTCACTTGGCATCCAGAGGGCATGTCTCACCAGCATGGGGAGGTAGGGCTCCTTCTCTGCACTCACTGACTGATGTGAGCTTTGACAATGCTAGAAGCACTATTGGTGTGATCTAGGTGATGCTTTCAAATGCGAACAAATTCATGGAACCAACAGAATTATTTGATATGGGAGAGGAACATCAGACATTTATGTTGGCAGTTGATAAATCATGTGTCTGGTTGATTACCTGAGTAATAGTAAAAGGTTAGATCACGTGTCAGTAAACTAGATAGCTAACACTCCTCATAAATGCTTAGATTCCACACTGATGTCAGATTTTAAGTGCCATGCCAACTGGCTCCCATTCATTTTGACCACAGTCTGGGCAAATGTCATCTTTTGCATAAACACAGAGAATCGTGGGATGCATAGCAATTGCTGAGTCCTTCTTGTTTACTACTCCTAGTGAAGCTCATCAAACATTATCTTGTCTATATCAAGGGAAGATTCAGCATCTTTAGAAACCTGTCCAGATTGAGATTGAGATTGAGCAAACCTTCTGTTAAAGTAAATGTTCAGACTTTCCTGTTGATCACTAATCAAACACCTCTTGAAGTTTCAAGCTTCAAGCTTCAGGATATTAATTTTCACCATTTAATAAGCCCCTTTTTACAACATGGAAGTTAGTTTTCACCCTGGTATTTTTGTTTTTGGTAAATTGGCAACACTATCCTCTTAGCATTTGGTAATAATGCTAGAAATTAATGGAAGTAAAAACAATTTATCTCAAAATAACATACAAGTCCTATCTTGTCATTCCTAGAGTTTATGCAAGTAAAAGGCAATTTTGAGACAAAAATCTCTGTTAGGATTGTTAGATGCCTATATAATTGATTGCTAACCAAGCCCCTCCTTACTGTTACTTACAATAAGTTGCACTGCTAAACTGTACCTGTAATCATATGCGTTTTGATGTCATGGAATTGGTGTATTATTTTAAATTTTAAATTCTTACTCTCCTTCTCCCAGTGTCTGAACCTGACTCAGCTCCTCACCTACTATGGCCTGAGTCCTGACTCGCTTATCACCCCCAGCCAGTTCACCTATCTGTGTCCTGCCCTGCTCTACCAGATAGATAGCCGAGTCTGCATCCGCCACTACCACCAGATAGAGCAGGAAGCCTTGGAGCCTGTCCACTCCGGTAAGAGACAATTACCTTATAGTTGTAGTCCATTTACACTGACAAACAATTGTTCAGAGAAAGTGTCACGAATTCTTTCACTCATCAAGTCTGGTAAGGGCCCAGTCTCCAGTACCCGTTGATGAATGGCAGTGTATATTTATTAGGGAGGATTTTATAATTATTAGGATTTATTGGAATGTTATTTTATGATTATTATTATTATTATTATTATTATTACACTTTATTAGGATTTTCAGGATCTTCATTCAAGTTCCACATGTCTTCAGTCAGGTTGTCATTGTGATAGCTGGCTTCACAAAACCAAATAATGGCAATCCTGGATAACTGGTCTATTGGCGCATTCACAGAAACGTTTGTAACAAATAGCCAGTCGCATGAAACGTGGACAGATTCAGAGCAGTCTGTCTAACGAAGATTAAACTGACATAAGATTATTGATCCCCATAGGGACATTATGTTATTGCAGCAACAAAAGTCAAATGATTCAGCAGGTAAAATGAAGAGAATATAGGCACACCTATATAAAATATGAAATAAAAATTGTAGAAAAAAATAAAATAAAAGCAATAAAGTAGACTGAGCAATTGTGGGGTTATTGAAACATACTGCCAACAATGTCAACACAAGTAGACTGTAAAAGTGAGAGGAAAGAAATGGATAAGTAACATTTGTTTTTCTCTCAAGAACTCACGATTATAATGAATAAATATGAGCAATACAAAAAATATAACAGCGAAAAGTAACAGTATTTTCTGCCAAGGCTAGAGAGGACTGTAGTAAATATGCTTATCACTGCCCGTTACTAAGGTACAGCGAGTATATTTCTCATTGATACAGTACAATCTGTCGCACTAATAACTCTCAGGAAGCCTAATAAATTTCAGCACACTTTATATGCAACAGTAATTTTCATTCATTATTGATAACTATAGCCAGCTATTGTAAGCTACTCACTATTTGATAGAAGCCCTCTTTTATAGTCAGAGTGGGCAAATTGCCTGGAAATGCTACAAACATTTATGATTTGACTATGGAAATCAAAGGTTTTCTGTCAGTCTCTTAACACCATTGCCCTGCGAACAGCCCTTCTTACTATCTGTTAATTCAATAGTATCCCTCTGTACAATTATTTTTTTCATTTAAATGCATTGGTTTTGTTCATATCTGGTTTAGTTAATGGAATTTGTGCAATAAAGATTGTTGAAAAAGTCCATGGGGTCCTGTAGGAGTGATCCAGAGAACTGATTTACCCCTTTGAATCCGATATCCTGAACATAACCTGCTCCGGAGCAAGTTAGGTGTGTAGCCTAGCTTACCATGGTGATCTACCCTGCTATAAAGTAAGTCACCTCCTGGAGACCGAAAAGCCAGGGTTACGCCCAAAGTTAGCTCGCTAACCCACTAATCTCGCTTCATGAGACAGGCCCCAGCTCTATTGACACATTGTTTGATCTCATTGCTGATACTTGACAGCGCAGCAACACAGTGGGTTTTTATTTGCACAACAGATTAAGTCACAGCCCCTTCACACCCTTCAGTAAACAATCACAATGGGACACAATCACAAGCAGTCCTGCATGGTGCTTGTTCAGCAAATCCTGTCCTGCTTGGCAAATCATTGTCAATACCTAAATAAAGGGGAATAACACCTAATTTACAAATTCCCATATGCTATTCCTCTGGTCTCAGCCAGTTCAGTCAATATTTGTGATCACAAGAAATAACAGTAATAATATCTTTGCTTGTATAGTACCTTGGGTGTAGATCAATCAATCTATAATGGATGAATATTAAAGAACTCATACATCAAATAACCAAATGATGGTAGGCAAAAGGAAACAACTAAATCCCTAGGTAGAATACACATTAAAATCACACTAAAATCAACATATGCAGTGAAAAAAACTGTCTTCATAAGCAAGAAACCACAGGGCCATCACCATAAACCATTGGTTGCATAATGCGATGCCATCGGAATGTATAGCCTGGAGCTCCTCTCTTTGGGATGAATGGCAGAATGACCAAACCTAATTTTATAGTAGTGATATCTGAAGTGAACCAAAAAATGTAGCTTTATTCCCTTGGGTGTGCCCACTATAGTTTGTTCCATCTTTCCATACGTAGATGTGGAGTAAATCTGAGGGTCGGGACAAACTCTTCTCTCATTTTTGACTATCCAGAGCAGCAGTGAATACTCAACCAGTACAACTTGAACTGTTCAAGGGCACAGGGAAAAGATACTTTAGATTTTCAAACAGCTGAGAACACATGTGAGAACCCAAGCTCCAATTAATAGGCCACTGTTGGTTACTAATTTCATGCCCCTTGTGTTTCCACCCCACCAATGCATCATTCACTTTTACAGACAGATGAAGAATGCACAATTTGCAATTGCTCTGAGATCATAAGACTACAGGCTTGTGAAAGTTTTGTACTAGTTATAAGGTCAGCGAACGAGTTACCCCATGTGAGTTTTATAGTCATGCTGTTCTCTGCAGTGCCAAAAGCATGACTGTTTCATGATTACAATGGTGTTTTTTTTTACCATATGCTGCTGACCATGTTCTTTGACGATCCTGACAACAGGATTTCCTTAGTGCAACTGCATTTTTTTTTTATACCTTTATTGCTCATTTACTTAGCCACTCATTTTTCCAGCCGGTCCATAATTCAGACTAGCAACTTGCATGTCATAAGCCCACTTCTCTAACCTTTAAGCTACCACTGTTCCTAAATTTGTTTTATCATGGAAATTACTTGGAAGTGGGTTTATACTAACTTATGTATCCGCCAGTTAGTAAGTAGACAAAGGTATTGGGTATTTATATACATTTTTTGTGCCTGTTTTGAATCTAACACTGCCCCTCGTTTCTATTGAGGACAACTTTTATGTTTCTTTCCGCCCACAATTTCTTACCTGTTGTGTTTGATTGCATCCCTAATAACCCTAATAACATTCACAAAGAAAAGCCAGAAAGGCAAGGGACATTATTGGCAATCTCCAAAAACACCCAGTGATGCCTGGGCCATTCTGGGGCATGAGCCACGTCTCCAGGCATGCTCACTTCAAAATGTTCAAATGTCCGGGCAATCGCAATAAAAAACAGTAGGGCTGCAGATATGAACTTGTGCGATATACACACTGGAAAAAGACTGCGATATCTACTTCGAATAGGCATATAATATATTTAATAACATGCACATCACGCGTAACAACATGTTTCTTAGATAGATTTGCTTTAATGCATAGGATCATCGTCTTGTTGAAAAAGGCACTTTTCAGCCCAGCACCCACCGCCATTCTTGGGTTGTATTGTGCCAGTTTTTGGTTGTATTCAAACATGGCATTTTTGATTGCAACCAAACAGTGCAATTTTGGATTAATCTGTCCAGAGAACAGACTTCCAGAAATCTTCAGGTTTGTCCAAGATGGCTTAAGTTTGCTTTGGCACACTTAGGACAGGCAGCTTTGTTCTTTGTAGACAGTAGAGGCTTCTTCCTGGCTACCCTTGCATGAATGTCATTTCTATTTAGTGTTCTTGTGGAGAGGATCAAATATGTAAAAATGGTCAAACCTAACATCCTGGCAGCTAACAAAAACACGGAGAGGAGAGTTCACTAGCCAACCCGCCGTTTTATTTGTACACACAACATAAAACAACTGGGTCTTGACTGCCATTTTCCCACTCAGTCCCCCGGTAGGCATGCCTCCCGCTAGCTCTTCCAAGTCAGCCTTCAGCTCTAATACCAGGTCAGTTTCTGGCCCCAAAGCAGGACAGCGTTCCAGCTGACCTTCAGGTCGGTGCGCCTGCTGCCGGCCCAGCTCATCTCCGCTCCTTTCTCCTTCTCCCCTCCTTCACTGAAACCCAAACACAGTTAAAATGGTTTCCGGCTGCAATCTGTACTGGATGCATGTTTACTGGATGCAGTGTATCTTTGGTTTGATTCCCTCTGGGACAGTAAACATGTATGCACTGATCATACTGTATTTGATAAAAGCGTCCATCAATTGTTTGTTTAAGATTGTAGTGGTATTTTAATTTCATATTATCTGTGTTCTTTTATCCTACCAAATTAGACACCACAAAGCACATGCTAAATTTGACAGGGCTTTTTGATTTCGTATCCCTCCAGATAACTACTCATTAATAGACCAGACTCCAAAGTTTTGCACCAAGAATTCAATAATGCTGTCAAACCAGCAGGCATTGATGTTTAAGAATAGAGGAATTCTCTAACTGTACGGCCTCTTAAGTCTTGGAATTATTAAACACACACTCCCCTCCAGAGAGACCTGCATCACATGCGCTTCAGACAGCAGTATGCCACCACTGAAGACAGCCAGAAAAATGCTGATGACAATAAAGGAAGCCTGCATGAAAAAGTCAAAGGGGCAAGAGTGGCTCCTCATTAGTGAAGAACTGGAGGTGCTGGATACGATGCACCAAGACACAGCTGTGGGTGTACCACACACTGAGGAGCTACCTCTCATTTACCTCCCACTGGCATTCATAGGGGTTCTCAGAAAATTGCAGAAAATGTCTTTCTGGTCCCCACTCCCCTCTCTCTTTTTTGCCAATTAGGAGTAGCCCATGCGCCACCCTGGGCCAATTCTCTGAGCCACAGCTCACAGGAGACGTGTAATTGGAGAGAA
>CABFOQ010040710.1:1651-18261 GCA_900660455.1 Gephyroberyx darwinii
CCCTGTTTGTTGACATGTTTTATTATACAATATTGCCTTATGTGGACTTCCAGGAAGGCTAGCTTTTAGCTTGTTGGCAGTTCAAGTTTATCTATGTATTTGCAGAGTGATAAAACATAGGTGAAGTGATAAACAGCAGCAAGATGTTTACTGTGTAATCAGCTGGATCTGTTACATAACTATGGTCAATGTTGTCACTGACCGCTGTACGATAATGAATTCTACCAACCTGTCCTGAGTGACTGTTTGAAACACCAGTAAAATAATACCAGGTGGTTTATTGACTAGATAAGGGTATATCTGATAAGGTCTTGGTGTGCTGTTTTGCCCCAGGAGAACGGCAGGGCCCCTGGGAGCCCGACTTCTCTGAGAGTGCCCCCTACCGGTGGCTGTGAAGACCTGGACATGGAGGCAGAGGAAGAGGATGACTTGCGTACAAGAGGTCAGCAGAAACACTTAGTCAGCAATGACCATGATGAGCACAGTAACACAATATTACAGACAGTTTGAGTGAAAATATGACGAACAGACGTCTGTGTGTCTGATCCATTCACAGGCATGCATTTACTCTTGCATGTTCAAGTTCAATGCATGTTCATCAATAAGACATGGTCTCAATGTTGCAGCTGTAATCTACTCTAATGCAGTTGTGTATGAACTATGTAATCTCATCTACAGTAAGAGCTGCTGTAGTAAGACATGTTTTCCTTCACCATGTTATTTTTGTTTATTAATATACCAATTTAGTCACATGACTAAAATGTTATTTAATAAAGGACATTTTTGTCAAATCATGCATGGATGACATCTGAGTAGCTCAGTTATCAACACTTAGAAAGTAGCTGAGAGCTCAGTGGGTAGAGCATGGCACTCACTCCCAGGTTAGTGGTTCACTATGGCTCCACTGGGGCCACCCATGCTAATAATGTGTAAGGCACTTTGGATAACTGCATCCACCAAATGGCATATGGTATGTTAGACCTCGTGAAGAGTAGCTCAGGCATTGGCACCAATCACTGCCTCCGTTGCTTTTGTCACAAGCACAGGTCACGTGATGTGGAAGTGGAGTAAATGAGTGTCCCTGGACTAGCGTCATTCGGGAGGGAATAGGTTGGTCATCTAGGGTGAATCAACTGTCCTTACACAGCAGCACACATCCACACTCTGATGCTGTGTTAGTATCACCTGTAAAATGTGATTTTTAGACTAGAAAAGGACCTCTGACAATGGTTGCCAAAGTGGCATGTAGAGTAGACACTTTACAGCTGCAATCAAAATGTACAAGCATTTGACCGGTGGTTTGATTTAATCCTCCACGCTGGTGTGGATCTGTATCTGTTCTGTTCTCCCCAGGCTTGACAGGACTGAAGAACATCGGCAACACCTGCTACATGAACGCTGCCCTGCAGGCCCTGTCCAACTGGTGAGTTATCTGCCTTCTCCCCCTCTGCCTTGTGTCATCTCTCTGCCTCTTCCCATTTGCTCCTCAGATTTTCTACATCCAATACTTTCTACCCGTTGCCCAGTCTTTCAACAGGCTTCATTTCAGAGGCCATTTGCAGTTTTTCCTTGTTCTCGTTTACTGTGAAAAATGACCGCGGCCGCGCTCATTTGAGAGAGAGCGACGGCTGAGTGAAAATTGCTGCAGTGCACCATTTGAGATGGCAGTAATGGCCTTTTGTAGTTCCCTTCTGTTCCACCTGAACTCCAGCTCTTCCTCCATCTCCCCTGTTTCTACTGTTTCTATTCCTGGCTGCCACTGGTTTTATTGTTTATTAGATTGCCCATCCTTCTGATTCATGCTTTATGATTGGACTTGCTGTGGTCACTTTAATTGGGGCTCCACTGCATTTATGTTATTACTTGCCTGTGCCTGCTGTTACCTACTCTTTTTTTTCTTCTCAGTCTCAGTCTTCCTTTATATGACTATCTTCCAAGGGGCTGAGCAATTTTTTAGTTTAGGATAAACCAACAATATGCAGTGTGGATATAAGATAAAATGGGAAAAGATGTAGGTCAAAATTTGCAATCTAAATCAAGTTCCAAAAATAGGAGGGACTGAGTCATAGTGCTGCAGAAGGAGGGACCTTTTCTGGAACTTTCTTTTGATGTCTGTTTGTTTGAGTGCCGCTTCTTTTCGTTACTGTTGGGTCATTATTCAGTTAGAAGGACGTATTTCACCAAGGGAAGGAAAAACTCCATGCTTGATTCCTTCTGTGTTTTCTTTGTGTTTTTCTTGTAAATTTGTTTCCACTCAGTATCCATACGGTATTATTATAAGTTAAATCCCCTCAGCGGTTTCTCTTTTCAGCAGTTTCCTTCAATTGTGCGGTGAATGGAGTTATTCTTGCATTAGCCCTCTGGCAAGTTGTGATTTTGCTTTGTCATTGAAATATGAACTTATTTAATGAAATTAAACAAAACAATTCGATATACTGGTCAGAATGTCAACCCTTCCACGTTTCCTTGCCTAAGTATCATTTTCTCTCTCATTGCAAAAACTAAATCTGAGATGATTCCCTGACCTTAAGGTATCCATCAAGGTAGAAAACAGCCAGGTGCCAACATGCTAAACATTTGTCTCAATGTCTTCGAATGAGTTAGATAATATAATAGATTGATGTGTAGTTATAACAGATAATCTAAAACTTCTTTGTCATTGTTTTGACCAGTTTTGCGTGCACGGTGTTTAAGAATAGCCACTGCATCACAAGCCAAGTTATAATCAAAGTACAAATCAAGTGTTGAGGGCAACTGTTCAGTAAAAGCTTGTTTGGGGCCCAGGTGTGATATATTTATCTCTCTATCCGGTACAGCCCGCCCTTGACACAGTTCTTCCTTGAATGTGGTGGCCTGGTGAGGACGGACAAGAAGCCTGCACTCTGCAAAAGCTACCAGAAACTAGTGTCAGACCTGTGGCACAAGAACAGGTTGGCATTTCTCACTTTCTCCCTTTGTTCATTGGTGCAAACCTCTTTGAATTGAGGACATAAGTTAAAGGGGTGATCAGGGCAAGAAACAAAAATTGCCATCCAGCTGCTGGGTTATTTCCAAAACTCACTGGTCATTTTCATTATTTTCCTAGCCAATTTTGATTAATAGAAATTGACCCCAGAATGATGGATGTTTACCTGCCAAAGTGGCTGGGTCAGTAGTCAGACTTAGTTTTTAACCCCCCAAACGGAGCTTTCTGAAAACGCTCTCCCAGGTGGATAAATTTGAAAACGTGAAATTTGAAAAGTGGTCTGCGCATGCCCATGGAGTTGGCGTTTTTGGTGTTTTTCAAATTTAAACGTCTTAGTATGGATGTAGTCTCAACATCCTGGGGTTGCTTCATATGAGGCTCTATCCTAGGAATAAGTACTGTGTTTATACTACTTTGTTAATCAGACTGTGTTGTGTGGTGTTGCAGGAACTCCTATGTGGTCCCGACCAACCTGTTCCAGGGGATCAAGGCAATAAACCCCATGTTTAGAGGATATTCCCAGCAGGTGGGTCCTCCCAGATGGTGAAAAGTAAATGCGCGTGTGTCGCTTTGCAATATGTAAACAAAACATGGCGACATTCGTCACGGCTGGAGACATCCTGAGCTTTCTGTTAGCAACTCTGTTCCAGTCGCATGTTGAAAGTAATCAGTTATTTTGATCCCAGCGAAGGAAATGTCTCCAAAATGTGTTCAGAAATATGTGGTCGGTGGATTATTTTTAATTTGATTTTTATAATAACCCAAGTGGATGACTGGGATGTAATAGGCATGTAAGGAGCATGTGTCTGTCCCTAAGCTTTCTCTCTTTTGAGGATTTCCTTTGAGGATGAATTGGTGCTGAGCTAGGCTTATTCTTGGGTTTGCAAACCAGCCTATAAACTTGTCCCGGAGCTTATACAGTCGTTCCTTCTTCTCTTCCACTCCATATCCCTCCAAGCTCCTTCCTATACAGAAATGACATTAGCTCCAGCTCAAATCACTCACCCAGATAAGGGGAATCCTCTGCGTGGTAATTCCTTACTCACAGCCACTGACTCTTTCTTTCGCACACACATGAATGCACACACTAAACTTAAAGGTAAGTTGCTTGATTTGATTCCAGCTGGAAAGCAATGTTCAGTGTATTATGAATATAAGGGATTTAAAAGCTGTTTTACTGAAGCAGGCCTTGTCTTCCTCCAGTGTCTGTAAATCAGCGATTTATGAGCCTGAATAAAGATATGATAAAGGGGCTGTTTCCTCTTGGCTTGCCAGTGTTTGTTCAGCGGAGTTAGCTGGGGAATATTCATTTGTCACGCCATGCCGGGCTACGCAGCCTTGGAATTAGCATCACCATCAATGGAGTAACATTCAGGGTCCTGGGAGAGGAGAGTTTATTTGGCCAGAGTGGGAGATTGGATGTTTGAGGTTCATTAAATTTGATGACACATTCATTAGCATTTGGTTTCAGATTGTAGGATGCAGAATTGGGATAAACAAGGGGGTAACGTGGTTGTTCTTTGTGATTAGGAAAAAAAACAGCTTTGGGAAAGCTCAGCTGTGTCAATCTTGATTGCATCTGGTAAGGTAATTATATTTTATAAACAGAGCAAGAAACGTTTTTGTCCACAGGCCAAAGTGGTTTTTCTACTCTACCAGTCACTTTGGCCAGTCGCTGTCAAAAGTTACCAGCTAGAGTTTATTTTCTTTCCCATCTATAATGATGGATAATAAAAATTAATGTTGCTGTGGTTTTCCCCCCACGCCTCCAGGACTCCCAGGAGTTTCTGCGCTGCCTAATGGACCAGCTTCACGAAGAGCTCAAGGAGCTGCAGCCTGAACCCGACGACCAGTTGAACGGCATCACTGTGGACGACGGCCCAGACGAAGACAACCGCAGTCAGTCAGACAACGACTTCCAGTCGTGTGAGTCCTGCGGCAGCAGCGACCGAGCTGAGAATGAGCCCCAGGGCGGGCAGGTGATGGACCACACCAATGAGGCCGAGATGCTGATTCCTGAGCGAGATGAGATCCAGGCCAACCGGGAGTGGCAGAAGGAGAAGAACATGATTAATGACCTGTACCGCTGCGGGGGTACTGGTACTGGTGGTGTTGGAGGCCCTGGAGCAGACCTAGACAAAGATGTTGACACCACCAATGAGACCACACCCATTATCAGTAGCCAAGGAGCCATCAAGGTCCAGGGCAGAACAATGGGTAAATATGTTCAGTAACTTATACACTTATAACTTATAAGAAGATGTAAACAAATTACTTTTTGATATTTTATACTTTTTGATATTATCATATCTTTGACCTTGAAACACACTAAAGCCCAGCCCGCTCTCCACCAGATTCCTTCACAGACGTCCAGGTGTCCAGCACCACAAGGCCACAGAGTCCTGTCCCCATGGATGGACACATTCCCAAAATGTCCAGCAGCCCTCCTAAAGCTGCCTGTGGCTGGCCCAGCCTCAGCTCTGCACACAAGAAAGGTACTAATCATTGGTTGGCAGCGAAATCCTCTGAATATGCAGACTGAAGGCTTTAAAGGTCAGGGTTATATTAAGGTAGTCTCATCCAGTGTGACTCCTACAGAACACAAAGCCTAGATTTAAGAGACTTGTCTCTCTCTCTGTCTGTCTGTCTGTCTCTCTCTCTCTCTACACAGCAGTGACCACCTTCACCCCACCAAAGAACAAGCGTCAGAAGAAATACCGCAGTGTCATCTCAGACGTGTTCGATGGGACCATCGTCAGCTCAGTTCAGTGCCTCACCTGTGATCGGGTGAGTGTAGATGTAAACTAAATATATTTTCATTGAGACAGTAGGAAAGATGAGAGGGACGCTAGTAGAGCAGTACACACAAGAGAAGGTACAGGTACAGGTGTACATGTCTTGATAAATTTGGGATTTACACAGAAAAGTCTGGACAAGTCTAGAAAAATACATGTAATGTAGTTGTAGACCTATTCGACATATTGTGATATTTATGTTGTGAAGAATAATCTTTGGCTGGAAAGTTGATTGTCATGTTGCCCAGATATTATTGGCAGTCAAGTCAACAAATTCTCGGAAAAATACACAATTTTAAATTGCAACATACAGTATGTGGGAATACTGAAATGAATGAATACTGACTCATTCCACAAAGATGAATGCCTGCTGTCTGTGTGTCCTGTGGTCGCCAGGTGTCTGTGACCCTGGAGAACTTCCAGGATATCTCGCTGCCCATCCCAGGGAAGGAGGACCTGGCCAAGCTCCACTCCTCCACCCACCAGACCTCCCTGGTAAAAGCTGGCTCGTGTGGGGAGGCTTATGCACCGCAGGGTTGGATTGCCTTCGTCATGGAATACATCAAGAGGTGCGCTAATAATACTTTCATGACATTTACATTTTCACATCTTAGCCATTGAGCTGATGCTTATGACTTCCACACCTAACTCTTCATGTTCAAAGCTTATTCATGTGTGTCTTCCTATTCCTAGCTGGTTCTGGGGTCCAGTGGTTACGCTACAAGATTGTCTTGCAGCCTTTTTTGCCAGGGATGAACTAAAAGGTGAGCGAGCGGATGTCTCCGCCGTAGACATTCCTGTCTGTTTAATATTGATGACTGATGAGTAAGTGTTTGACTTTTTTGTTTTGTGTACTTCAGGGGACAACATGTATAGCTGTGAAAAATGCAAGAAGTGAGTATCTCATCTTGAGTGTCTCTGCTGAGTATTGGACCATGAATATGAAATCTTTTGGATGACAGGTTGACAGATTCTGTAATAACTGTTCATATTCTTTTTTTTTGTTAGATTACGAAATGGAGTCAAATTCTGCAAAGTACAGAGTCTGCCAGAGGTATGCAGCTGACTCCAGCACTGAATTGCATTTCATGTCTGCAAAAAGAAACCAAAACTTTTTTTGAATCCTCTCTCTTCAGACTGGGTCTTTCTGAAATTAAGCCTCTGCATGTGTTCCTCTGCTCCAGATCCTTTGCGTCCACTTGAAGCGGTTCAGACATGAGCTGATGTTTTCCACCAAGATAGGAACCCATGTCTCCTTTCCCCTCGAGGGCCTGGACCTGCAGCCTTTCCTAGCTAAAGACAGCTCCGCCCAGACCACCAGCTATGACCTGCTGTCCGTCATCTGTCACCACGGCACCGCCAGCAGTGAGTGGGCACGGCCACTCCCCCTTCTGTCCAAACCGGGGGAGTCGCATTAGTTGGCACAGCGCATTAGAAATATTCTGCGTTCACCAGCCTCGAGAAAGATTTCACGTGTACTTGTTAGGTTAATGAATGCTGGTCTAACTCCTTCCCCTGTCTAATCCCAGGTGGCCACTACATAGCCTACTGCAGGAACGACCTCAACAATCTGTGGTATGAGTTTGATGACCAAAGTGTGACCGAGGTCTCAGAGTCCTGTGTCCAGAACGCTGAGGCTTATGTGCTCTTCTATAAGTAAGCCATCACACCAACAATAACTCATTTAACCCCGCTGCTTGGAAGCTGCTCACCTTTGCTATTCTGAACTGGAAGCTTACATTTGAGCGCTCGGTCTCAGCAGGAATTGATCTTTCATCTGCCCTGTCCTGTCACAGGAAGAGCAACGAGGACGCACTGAAGGAGCGCAGGAGGGTGTCGGGGTTGCTCAACATGATGGAGCCCAGCCTGCTGCAGTTCTACGTCTCCCGCCAGTGGCTCAACAAGTTCAAGACCTTTGCTGAACCGGGGCCCATCTCCAACGACGACTTCCTCTGTTCCCATGGAGGTACATATGCCAGGCAGACCGAGTCCTCCTCACACTGAAACCACGCAGAGGTCAAGACGCCTCTGATGAGGGATTATTTTCCCAGTTGTTTGCCCTAACAATTAGTGGAGAAATTGTAAGACATCTCCTCCCTTAGTACAATTTTTGCTTTTGATCTTTGCTAAGGATTTGTGACTTTGACAAAGGCTGCAGCGTACTCCCTGCAGAAGATAGGAGACTTCAAAAGGGTTTTGAATTCTCTTTGTGCGGATGGGACTCTCAACAGAGGAGGGGGAAGGATTCAAAAGGGTTTTTTTTGTGCCAATCCCACTCTATTTCTTTTCAGGCTCCAATCCACAGCGCCATGAAACGTATGCGATTCAAAAAATTTAAAAAAAAAAAACCCGTTAATTTATGTTACAGCTGTCAGATTGTCTCATCTAGTGCCGTGCATCTGTGCACCTACTGGCACATAATAACTGCCTGAACAAGTAGATAGATTGAAAACGATGTCAGTGCAGTGAAGGCGTGATTGATTAGAAGCAGAATACAGCCGTTCGCATTGTTCTGTCCTCATATCTGCAAATGGTACCAGTTTAGATTCTCAGTCATGCTCATGCTTGTCAGTAGAGGATGATAAAACATTAAATAAGATGACAATTATTTTTAACTCTGCTTAATTTCACCATCCTCTGATTACAGTGATTTGAAATGAAATGAAATGTTGTGGTAAGGTTTGGATACTGGACAGGACTTGAGTGATGAGGGAGGAGGAGGTGGGCCTCTGGCAGCTTCTCAGTCTTTTCAACATAATAACAATTTTTCCAACATTGGGTCATATCTCAAAGTGATCATTTCATCATCTGACTCACTATCCAGAACAGAGTTGTGTTTTGTATCACATCTCTGCATACAGCCATTATCTTAAAAAGGTTGCAGTGTGTGGTGAAACCGTTGATGTCTTATGGATGAATGCTTTTGTGTGTTTTGTCAGGTGTGCCACCCAACAAGGCGGCGTTCATCGATGACCTGGTAGTAATGCTGCCGCAGAATGTGTGGGATCACCTGTACAGCAGGTAGCTAGCCAAGCCGACTGTGAGATTTGCGTGGGGCTCGTGGCGTTTTACTATCTGTACACCTGAGTAAACATCATAATTTAATAAATAGTTGTGAACTGAGCTGTAAAAGTGGACTTCTCTCTGTAGGTACGGCGGTGGGCCGGCCGTCAACCACCTCTACGTTTGCCACACGTGCCAGACTGAGATCGAGAAACTGGAGAAACGACGCAAAACGGAGCTTGACATGTTCGTCCGGGTAAGCCCTTTTCCTCCGTGCGTATGAATCTACCAGCACCGCTATAAGAATGACCGCCTGAGAGGTGAGGGAGACGGGTGTGAATAAAAATGCATTGTGAGCCTGTGAGCCTGTGTGCAGGCAGTACTCATGGGTGTGTACAGGCCTATTCTCCAGTCTATTTAACCAGTTGATAGGCTGCTTGTGTTGCCGCTCTTCACCCCGGCAGGAGATGAGAGGTGTGAGCCTGATGAAAGCCTTATCATTAATGCATAGGGACAGATGCAGCTGGGATTGTCTGTCCAATGTGCCCGCTCACACAATGGAGTGTGTGTCTGTGTGTGTCTGTGTGTGTCTGTGTGTGTCTGTGTGAATAGGGTAACAAGAGGAGTAAGGATTGTGTGATTTCCAAGAAAGGATGAAAGTGGTGAAGCGTGGTGCTAGACTGCCTTCTAATTGTAATAACTACCGGAGAGAATTGATTAGGTTTTCCATCTCCTCTCTCCTCACTCCTTTCATCCTCTTTTTTTTTTTTTCCATCTCCCTCCTCCCGTTTCTCCTCCCCGTCTCCTCCTGCTCTCTCTCCTCCCTCTTTTCTCTTCCAATCACTCCTCCCCCATTTCCTTTCTCTCCCTCTCCTCCCCCTGCTCCCTCTCTGTAGCTGAACAAGGCGTTCCAGGAGGAGGAGTCTCCAGTGGTCATATACTGCATCAGCATGCAGTGGTTTCGTGAGTGGGAGGGCTTTGTCAAAGGAAAGGATAATGGTGAGTGGACAGAGGTCTTGCCTCTCCGCCCCTAATCCTGCCTAAATGGCTGTTTAAAAGGCTAAATGTTCCCTACTTGACAGTAGCGCCTTCATCTGATATCTGGTGGATGTTTTCATTTTGATCAAGTCACATGTTAAAACAAATAGCAGTCATATATATATATATTTCTATTTTTTATGTATGAGAAAACATAAGTACATTTTTCTACAATCATCAAATGATGCTAATGCTGAGAATTGTGAATGTCCCTTTCCCTCTCTTGATTTATCTTCAAAGTGTGCCTTAGTCCCCCGAGTCAAGTTTGCCTGCTGCTACTGCAAAATGAAGCGTCAAGATATATTCCATTTTCTTTCACTCGTCCTCATTTCTTTGCTTCTCTTGCTTTGGATTGTCATATCTATGAAAGCTTAGATCTACAAACATCTTTTTTCTCTAACTTCAATATTTGTTTTCCCAGTGTAGGGACTCGGGGAGCAGAAATTGCTTTCATCATGACTAAAACATTTGACATTAAGGATAATGGCACTCAGAAACAATAAGCATTGAGAATATCACTTTGACTATATTAGGGGTGCGTATTACTACAGCATGTAATGATGACAATTTCTTATCTTTCATCCTTTTGAAGATCCACCAGGGCCAATTGATAACTCCAAGATTGCAATAAACAAGAACGGCCATTTAACACTCAAACAAGGTACAAGGATTTTTCATTATTTCTCTGCTCTGTTCTGGAAAGATATAGTTTCAAATCTTTGTTCAGGTATTTGGATTGAGACAACACAAAAAAACAGGAAATTATGAAAGGAAACTAGAAAAAATGGAATATACATTAAAATGAAAAGCTGACATACTGAAAAAAGAAAAAAAATGCCTGAAGAAATTACATCCCTGTTAGAACGAATCTTCCTGAATCTCTGTGAATTGTGTATATAGTAGTGATATTAAAGTGTGTTTGTGTTTGCACGGACCCTGCAGGAGCTGACTCAGGGCAGATCTCAGAGGAGACGTGGAACTTCCTCCACTCCATCCACGGAGGAGGTCCAGTGGTGACGGTTCGGCCCAACATCAGCCACCAGGAAGCAGAAACGTCACAGTCGGAGGAGAAGATAGAGGTGGAGACACGCTCAATTTAGCAAAACGCCCAAGAGAAAACAAAAAACATTTACGAAATGAAAAGCCTTTTATTTTGCACTTGACTTTTATTTCAAACGCATTCGAGCAAAGAACCTCATCTTTACTACTACATGACAGCCTTTGACAACTGACAGAGGGAATAAACATGTCTGGAAAGGTTTGTCATGTTGTACATATCTGTATAAAGATCTATTAAATTTCTATTAGCACTGTAGAATTCATGTCGGGACGTTTCCAGAAACAAGCATTTAAATTTATGTGCAGCTAAGATTCCACTGAATGCCACGTTTCTTTTTCTCTTGACCAAATGAGCAAATATGTCCATGTGTCTTGTGTTGCTAATAGTGATGAATCACAATGCATCTTGCTGTAGATATTGACATGATTTTCCTGTTGTAAGAGAACATTGTCCAGTGGACGGTAAGAACAGCAAACTTTGACACTTTCTTTAAGCGACAAATCATACTATTATCAAGGGACTAATTACTAAGTAGTCTCAGGAAAGGATTTTGTGTTTTGCACTGTTCTGTAGAATGGCAAAAGTGGCATGCTCATACAAATGTCTGGTTTGTATTTGAATGTACCAGTAATGATAGTATGTGGGTCAAGAGTCTCACTTGGTTATTTATCCCTGAAGGGTGTGATTTACTATGATGTTACTAGGTTTTTTGTAGAAAACGTGGCAGGAAAAGTCTGTTAAGAATGCATGCTTTGATGACACTTCACACAAGCAAACTAAAACTCAGCTGAACATCACATTTAATTGCATGTAAATGCAAAGCTGCTCATAAAATGTGCACACAATAGCAAAAATCTGACTGTCTTCACTAAATTGTAGATGTACAGACTACATAATGAGGTATGTAATCAGCAGCAGCTATCTAATGGAAGGCATTAATTTCTGTGTATGGGCATGGTGTTGCTTCATGTGTTGACTGATTGGGGGTAAACAAAGAATGCTGCACTGTAATTCCATATTGCATATGGATGTCTCCTGACTAAAAATCTGTGATGATTTTTGCTGGCTGACACTATTAAAACTTGATGAAAACACGTTGAACGTTGTGGTCATAGTTTGATTTTGTCACCCATACTTATTTTGGTCATGTCATGAATGGTTGTAAAATAATAAACAAGGGGCAAATTAGACACCAGAAGCCTATTATACAATGCGGTATCTTTAAAAGTGATAATTAACTATAACCATCGGCTAAACGAGATGACCCCGACATACTGCACTCTTGGCAGGGGCAAAAATGTACAGTACAGTGTTGCATTTTGATGAGCGCGGCTGAATCGGCTCACACACCCCGACTAGTTGACTGGATTGAAAACATGGCTGCTGCCGAATGTGTAGCGAATTTACGGAAGTGAGGTATGTGTAATTCTTGAGCTTCAAAAGCCATTTTAACAGTGAACCTAGAGTTCGTTGTTTACAATACAGTCATTGATAAAACCTGAGTTTATTTGAGCAGCAAAAATGTCTATGACCGGCACATTTGCAGTACGCAAATGCATCGGCAAAGTTGTGCGCGGAACAATCAGCTAGCAGGCTAGCTAACGTTAGCCTTCTGCGACTAGCTGTAGCAGCTCCCTAGCTACCCAGTCTCCGTATACTGCTTGGTTGACAACTATGCTAGTTGTTTCTGTACGCAACACTTGAGATATAAACGTCGGCGAAACATAGCATTAGTTGCTATTCACTCGCTCTCCACATAACGAAATATTATTAGACGTAACGTTAGTGTTAGTTGTCTAGCTAGCTAGCTTGTTCTCAAATGTTACTAACTGACGTTATAACGTTAACTAAATGTGATAATGTTACATCGCAGATCGCCACGATTCTTTTTCCCTCGATGCAGCTAACGTGCAAACTAGCCACCATTAAGTAGCTAAGCTAACCAACTTAATCGTTCACAGGGGGAAAAGAGCTAGCTAACACGCTGGTGTACTCTTGCGTTATATGTCATTTGAAGCAAAGCATGTAAGTGGGTGCAACAGTCTGCAGCTTGGCGTCTTAAGCGTTAACATTATATATTTAGCTATTCGGCTAAGTTTAGCCAATTTGCTAACGTTAGCGTGCTAACCAGCAAGCTAGGTCAAGTAATGTTCAGCTGGAAGTTGGTCCATGCTAGCACTTTGCCTGGTCACCAGCTCATGTGCATATTAGGGTTGTTTTCCCCCAACATCTCGCTAGAGTTTTATGGGTAACTTCGGGGGTTCACCTGCTGAAAAGTAACGTTAACTTAGTGAGCGGCACATACAGCTGCAACACTACATAGTCTAGTTAGTTTGACTGCATCCTCGTGCCTCCAACTTTGTCGGTGTTGGGCTCGCGGCAGCTGGTTAGCTGGGAGTTTGGGATTTGAAGCATTTCTCACCGGTATGTGCATCAACACCACTTCGTGGATTTTGTGTTGCCAGTAGGCCCTGTGGAAGTATTTAACTACAGATCAGCAATAGAGACGAGTAGTCTAGCGGGATGGTGAAGCCACTTAACTTGTTTATCATTCGTTGGTTGAAATAATTTGCTCAATTTATGATGTCGAACTTATCCACTACAGACGTTAGCTTAGCTAGTTTGCCACTTTACTTTCCAAGTCTGCAACAGTATGCTACACACTTTAGGTTGTTGGGTGTGTATTTACTTCTGCGTAGAGCTAACAGTTCCAAATGTGTGTTCGTTCATGCTGCCAAGCTGTGATTGCTAGGCGGGCTAATGTTAACGTTACCAGCACGTGTTAACACAAGTTCACAACTAAACACGCGCATTAGAGAACAGGAAGTTGCTTGATTGAGAATTACTGTCACACCTTGCAGGGTCTACACAGTTAGCTGCAGTGATTGGTAACTTATACTTGCTTTGACAGTTTCGTTTTGGGCTTTGAAATGTTGTTTAAAGTTTAATTCCTGCCTCGGGGCACAATGCGTCCTCAACTCAAACAACTTGCCAGGCCCAGTTGCCACACAACTAGACCAGAAGAAGGGTCTGTTATGCAGCACACAAAGTGAAGACTTGTGCAGTAATGCATTACTCTAACATCGGTCCAGGGGTCCTTGTGGGGCTCCCTAAAATTTAACTTAAGTTACATTTCCCTCTTATTCATTACAAGTTAGCACAATGAGTCAGGATATAAGAACTACTCATTTGATCAGAAATTCTGCTCTGTCCACTGTTATATTTCCAACTCCAGTAAAGACAGACAACAGTGATATTAGATGGGGGGGGGGTCCCTGGGACAAATCCTTCAACAAATAGGTGTCTGTGTGTGTAAAGCGCATCTGTATGGGGTCCTTGACATGAAAACATTTGGGAATCCATAAGCTAAGGCTTGGTTTGTCACTCATCTACCAATGCTCCAAAGACTTATGGGAGACCCTGAGGAGATCCCAGTCATTTTGATTTGCCCTGCCACTGTTAGAAGGATCTTGAGCTGAGATAGATTTGGAAATGACTTGTCACACCTCTTAACAGCCAGTCACACAAGCTGCTGTTTACAGATTATGAGGCACTGTCAGCCATGACACCTATATGCCGATTATTGTGAGGAGGAAGTGAATGAGTATATATTTGAACAAATCCATTCCTCTGTAAGGAAACCCAGGCTGTTTTGTTTTCAATATCGTTAGTCAACTTAACTTACCCCGATCGTTTTCCGAGTAGTCAAGTAGTGATTAGGTTTCTAGTTTTTGAGAGCACCTCAGATGAGTAGGCCTAATTAGTTTTGTCATGTTGAGTCTAGGGATGAGTGCTCAGTCTGAATAACTGCCCACCCCCCCCACACCCTTTCTGTTTTTCTTTCTCTCCCTTATTTTATGCATGGTCAGATCACATTAGCTTTCTCAGCTGGAGTCTTTAGTGGAGTGTGAGTAATACGTGCATGTGGTAGTGCTTGTTCCAGGTGACCATGATCTTAGCTCAGCTCCCAGTAAGAATATTATCAAAATGTATTCATAGCTAGGGTAGCCTCTGGCTTTGATGTAACTGTGGCAGCGCACTGTAGGAAAATAGAGGGATTGCTCCAGGAAATGCAACTGAGGGCTTTTAAATCAGTTTTGACAGATGTAGGTCCGCAGATTCAGGTAGCAGGAACTACACCCACAGTGCTAATTGACACTGGAACATCTGTCCTCTAGAATCGACCACCTTGTCTCATCTTCTGCAGAAGGACAACAATGAGATCATTCTTCCCCTGAATGTCACTTTGATACCCGCTCAATTTTATTTTCCTCTTCTGTCGGATTTATGAGGTGGAGGCATGACTTCTTGTCATCTGTGGGATACTTCAGCTGCCCACAGAGCATGTTTGGGGGAGGGTTTTCCTTGCGACTGAGATGGTGCCAGGAAGTTAATCGTTATGTCCTGAGCGGGGCACGGAAATAACTTCCTTCAGCCACAATGGATGGGTACATCAAATTTACCAGCCACTTTCACTGTTTTATCTCACAAATAGAGTACTCAGAATAGAATAAGACCTCCAAGTGATCGTTGGTTACCTGCCAAAGTGGCTGATAGAGTAGACTAACTTCCCAACCAGGGACATGCTTTGGGTGGTGGTGGTGTTCATTTCCAACCTTTCCAACGTAGCATTTGCTGTTATAAGCCCAGATTGTTGTTTTAATACACAGTAATACATTTCTTTGACCTCAGCAACACCCGGGACGCATTTGGGGAGGTTTGTTGTGCTTTACAATATATCAGGAAATGAATCGTCATGTCCTAAGCTCGTATGGTGGCTCACGCTGTAAGCCTGTAAGCCACTGGAAGATTCTTGCTCTGAGTATTTCAATTTTGCTTCATTGTGATAAGTTGAAAAAGGATAGCAGCCTGTTGGTCCATTGGCTCACCTGTTCTACAGAGATAAACAGCCTACTGTGTGTGATGACAAAGTCTGTAGTATTATCTCCAATGTATTGGATGTGAGAATAACTGTCTAGTAAACCACATTTTCCCTTTTATACGGAAGAATAACTGGTATTCTTCGCAGGCAGGAAATAACTGTTCTGTATGATGACACAGTTTATTTGGCTGTTTTGGGTTGTGAGGCTGGTAGTGCAGCTTTCTAAAAACCCACAGGTCAGAGTTCAATTAGGTCTTCGGTCATTTTGATTTAGAGATCATCTCCAGCTGTAGTATCTAGAGACGGGGCTAAAAAAAACATTGTTTCTGGGCTTTTTTGTCAGTTAAAATTCACATTGCACTCTCACCCCCTTTAGTCTCTTGAACTCTGAAGCTGAAGCCTCAAGGCTCTCCTGACTTCTGAAGTGTCCAGAGAGATTCTTTGAACTAGCATTTAGTCAAGATGAAAGAGTTGACCGTATTGTATCATGTTCTATCTTCTGTCAGTGTAGCATCTCACACCTCTGAATGTATTCCCTTAGTATAGGCCCTCTAGTTTTGCCTGTGGACAAAATGTGTTCCCTAGCTATAATGACCTGAGAAATCAATACACCTTGTGTGTGACCTTAAAATATGCCATTCGGTGGTTGGGTTGTATCTAAAGTGCCTTAGCGTACATTGGCCGCTTACATTTTTAGCGTGGGTGGCCACAGTGGGACTCAAACTACCCCTAACCCTGGCATTGTGCTGTACAGGACTACAGCATTTAGTCGTAATAAAGTGTGTATGTGTGTCTGTCTGCATGTTTTGCAGGTGCCCACATTCTGCCGCAGAGGAGAGAGCACCAGGATGAGGAGACTGTAGGCAC
>CABFOQ010040803.1:6660-24602 GCA_900660455.1 Gephyroberyx darwinii
AGTACCTGCCGGTGTTTGCCAGGGAGCTGGAGGTCGGCAGCGAGGTTGCCGTGCGCAACAACGTGGTGGTCATCATGTGTGATCTCTGTGTTCGCTACACCAACATGGTGGACCGCTACATCCCCAACATCTCCACCTGTCTCCGTGACAACGAATCTGTCATCAGGGAGCAGACGCTGATCATGCTGACCAATCTGCTGCAGGTAGGAACTGTTCTACAGGGTTACTAGGCAACCTGCTGGAGGTAGGAACTGTTCTACCGGGTTACTAGGCAACCTGCTGCAGGTAGGAACTGTTCTACAGGGTTACTAGGCAACCTGCTACAAGTAGGAAATACACCACAGCAGGGTTGAAAATCCTTGAACGTTTTTGGATTTGAGAAAATCAAATAAGGCCTTAAAGGTTTTTGAAAATAAATGGATGGCCTTGAAAGTTCTTGATTTTCTATTAAAATATAGCACCCAAATTAAATTTTTAAATAAAGCACCCAAACATCAATATGCCTAAGCTCTCCATCCAAGCATCAACACTTCACATCCTGTTGCTATAGCAACAGTTTGAAAATTAAAGTTTCACCATTTTACCCTTTCACAATTTCACCAGGATTTCTTGACCTGAAACTGAGGCCTCTGTGATTTTGACCAAAACACAGGCAGGTCTGGGAAGTCTGAATGTGATTATTTCTAGTAGTTAGCTGAAGAAATATTGAAAATTTGCAATATGCAGGAGGCTGCCTATTTTCTCAGAGGGAGAATTGGTTCTGTGGCAAATCCTTGGGCTCAAAAGATCAAAAGATTCAGTTTCATGCCTGGCAAAAGGTTTTCAGCTCTTCAGCATTCGGCAGTGTCTGGATAAAAGATCCATCTAAAAAAAATGATCAGTAATGTACAAAATAACCATAATATAATCGGGGGGGTTGATATAGGATAGTTGATCAATACCAATGACTCAATGATTACTTGGCCTGGTGCTGAACCACTGTACTGTTTTGGAACAAAAACTCCCTGTTGATCAATGTTGATGTTGATTAAGGTCATAGATCACTTACTGCCCCTTTAATTGCACTTGAACACCAAAGATCAATGAATCCAGCGTAGCAGTTCAAAGACTAATGTTGTTACTGTAAGCATCAATCAATGAGCTGTCCATTAAACAGTCAACAGTTGTTCTCTGTTAAGGAATATCTGATGGTGAACAAAACATGTTTTATATTGTAGGAAAACCAATAGTTTCATTCCTCATCCATGCTACTAGGGTTTGTTTTCAGGGTCTATCTAGAAAGCTTCTCTCTTTTTCTAGGAGGAGTTTGTCAAATGGAAGGGCTCCCTCTTCTTTCACTTCGTGGCCGTGCTGGTTGACCCGGTCCCTGCCATCGCCAGGTACATCACATAGATGAATAGTTGTAGGATTATACTGTAATACAGCTAGATAAAGTTTCTTTCTTTCCCTCGTTCTTTCCTTCAGTCGCTCCAATTTAGAAGGGCGTGTCATCAGCAGCATAATAACACTGCGTAGTAGAGATATAAAAATGTAAAAAAAACTATAAAAAAATATATTTGTAACTGAAAATTTGATCAAATCCAACTATTTCCTGCTTCCTGTCCCAGTCTGTGTGAATACTGCCTGGTCCACCTGCTGCTGAAGAAGAACCCAGCCATGTTCAGCCAGCACTTCATCGAGTGTGTCTTCCACTTCAACTCCTACAGCAAACACAAAGCCTACAACAGGTTCTCTCAAACTGACAGGTAGGAAGCTGGGAAATGTAGTTTCTGTCATCCACTTCACCTGTCTTATTGTCTTTGCTTCTCTTAAGGGAAGATGTTTTTCTGTTAAACTGCACATTTAGACTTTTTTCATGTATATGAACTACTAACACGTTGCAAGTCCTGTTACCAGGACCAGAGGGGATTATTTGTAATGTTCATTCTTTCATTTTTTTCAGAGAAAAACATCGGTTCTCCCTCAAGGGAGCCCAGAACCGAGAGAAGCGTTTTCGGATCTACCGGTTCCTCCTGGAGCATTTCACCGATGCCCAGCGCTTCAACATCACCAGCAAGATCAACCAGAACATCCTGGGTGAGCAGTCAGCAGGGGTGGGAAATGCTGAAATATGTGTTGAACTGTTCTTTTTTCCTATTAAAGGATGTTTTGCTGGTAGACTTGGCGGTAAGCACCAACTTGAGTCTAGAGAAAAGTAAACCTGAATTAACCCCTCCTTCCTATCCCAGCATGCTTTGCAGACGAGGAGCTGCCCCTGGATTCGGATGGTGCTGACATTCTGGCCGAAACCTTCAACATCCTGAGTCTGAAGGAGATGAAGCTGGCCATATCTTCTCCAGCAGGAGGCGCCGCAGTGGAGGAGCCAGAGGAGGAGAACATGGCCAACATGGCCAAGGCTGTTCTGCAGGCGGCACACAAGAAGGTGATTTCACAGGTAAGTGGGGTCAACGCCAGCCTGCATTCACATCATACGGGTACCACAGCAGATATGAGCTTCCTTCTAGAAAATACCAGGTCATAAATACTACTAGTATTTTGCAATATTACTACTATCATTCACTTCCTCTTTCTCTCCCAAACTTCACCGCCTGCTTCCTGGTTTGATCCACAGGTCCAGAAAAAGGCCTTCATAGAGAATACCATCCCCATCATCATCGCTCTGAAGAACCTGTTGGAGCAGAAACGCTCTCCTGTCCTTAAGGACCTCATGGCCTACCTCCAGGTAAGACAACAGGGTGGATGGATAGATAGATGGATAGATGGATGCTTACTTATTTTATTAATAAAAGGATTCAGCAAAAATATCGAAGAACTTAGAGACCAGTAATATGTAGCTCTGGAAACTAATTCACAGCAGCAGGCATCCAGCCAGCCAGGTTCATCTTCCTCTTTCATTTCATTCTGGCTTAACTGAATCAGTACTACGTTATGTTAGTCTCAAGCATATTAGTGTTATGTGCATTTTTTTTCAGTTTCCCCCCCCAAAGATTTCAGCATTTCTGAATATATAACTCACATTCATTTCTAATGAAAGATGTTTTAAGGTGAGGTAAGATGAAACTTGATCCCTGCAGGGAAATCGGGTTGTTGCAGCAGCAATAATGGGAGACAGCATATAAATAAGAATAGGGAGTTATGGGAAATGGGAGGTCACACAGCTGTCAACACCAGAATGTATTCATATTTCTATGCCCATACGACCACCTTTGATTGAAAGTTTAAGCTCATTCTCTGGGGGTTGTCAAAGGCATTCTGGGAAATGTAGGAAATAACTACAGTAGAAGTAGATGAGGCAGGTTGAGGGAAAGTGGGTACACCAAAAAATTTGAACATTGAGCAGCATTGAACATCATAGATTGATATATCAGGGTGGAAGAAGATCCGAGGGTTGTAACATACTAACCTCGAGGCCACCCTACTGAAAACCTTGCACACGATACACTAAGGTAAGCTGGTCTTCTCATCAGGTGACGATGCAGGACTACCGCAGCGAGGTGAAGGATTTCTTCTCTGGAGACGAGCAGCTGGCGGCCGAGCTGGAGTTCAACCTCAAGGTGTTTGAGAAGGAGAGAGAGATGGAGCAGCAGATGAACAACTGCAGCCTGGTTGGAGACGCCAACCCTGCGGCTACACCGGTCAGAACAGCCATGGTACAACAACAATATTGCCAGGCTTTGACCACAACCACCAAGGGGAGACATGGTGGTTTATTTTTATTTTTTTCCCCTCCCCTCTGCAGGGTTCGGTCCAGGGCTCTCCTGCCCCGCCCAGAGTCCTCCCACCGTTTGTCTTCGCCACACCCCAGCCGCCACGACCAAACCTCCGAGCACTGTTGTCTGCCAAGCTGGCCCACACAGACCGGTACGTCTACATTACCCTGGATCACATTCCAGAAAGTATTCTTATTCAGAGTAACTTACAATGAGGGTTGATGTTTTCTGTTGAGTTTTGTGTTTTTCTTATTGCAAGTTGAGAAGTTGCTTGTCTAGTCTTACAGTCTAAATGCCTTTTTCCTACAAGTCCAGTAACTTCATGTGTCCAATGTGATTATAAAAGTAGTAACGTGTATGATGGAGAAGCGCCAGTTAAAAAACATAGCTTGTAGCTAGCATTACCCATTGGTTTGAGTGGGGGACACTGCTAATGCTAATAGCTAGCATTACCCATTGGTTTGAATGAGGGATGCTACTAATGCTAACAAGTCTGGTGGCTAAATGACTGAATTAATAATTGTGTGTCTGTGTGTGTGTGTGTGTGTGTGTGTGTGTGTGTGTGTCACCTCAGGCGTCGGTCCCTGCCGCTGTCTTGTGTCACATCCACCAACATCACTCTGGAAGGATCAGGTACGACTTCAACACACACTAAATATGAATTTACACATTTAGCTGATGCTCTTATCCAGAGAGACTCACAGTCAGGTCAACAGTAGAATAAGCTTCAGCTGCTAGACCACCAACATTACAAGCAACCATTGGTAAGGAAGTCAAGGGTCAGAGGTCACAGCACCCTGACAATAGATGAGGGAACTAGATGAAAACAGTCTGTGCCACCTTTATTCACTTATCTGCAACGCTTTGAGCATTTCAAAGAACCTAAAGAAAAAATTCTCACTGGATGGCAAAAATAATTCAAAACAAACTTCCCGTTTCTCTGCAAACTGTTTTCATCCATTAATATAAATGTAATATAAAGGACCACAAGTGCATTTTTCATCGGTATGAGACTTTGTTTTGAAGGTGTTGTTCATTTAATAATATGTGCACGTGAGATATTATTTGTAATGTATATTTAAGATGTATAGGCTGCATCTGCCCCACATCCTCACCAGTAACATTACAACATCTTGGTGCTACATAAAGTGCTTCATGTCTCTGAATCCACCTTTCCAGTGAGATAAAGTGATCCAGTGAGGTTATCCTGGTTTTTGGCATCAAAACTATCACAATCTGCGATTGATTTTTGAAAAATGCAGAAACAATATATGATTGACTTAAATTAGGATTGGATAACCGTCCAAATCCCAATCCGAATGATCAGAATCTCATTTATCGGTTTTGAAAAACCCAATAGATTTAATCTGATCTGATTACTGAAATCACTTTGAAAAATTGGGCCCAGGTGATTGGTTTCTGGATTTGCTGGTGGTGTGAACACAGTACGCGTGATACAGGCATGTATGAATGATGCGGTTTTTCCAGGTTGATTACATTTAGCTTGTGTTCATTCTCTTCCAGTTATGTCCAAAGGAGCTGTGAATGACAGAGCTATCAGCACACCAAAAGGTACACGATGTCTCTTCACCTTTGACGTATTTAGCTTCACTAAAAACTGAACTGATGTTTCAGAAGATGGGGAAGTAACACTGCATGCTATGTAACAACTGAGATGGATGTTGTTGTTTTTTCTTGTCAATGCATTTCCTCACCTGCATGCATCAGTTCACAGCTGGTTCACTCTTGGTTTTCCCCTGTCGTTTAGGTTTCATTTAAGGCAGAGGGTAGAATCTTTTTTTTTTAAACTCCAACTCAGAGGATTACAGTTGATTACTGTTTTTTTCATAACCAGTTTACTGTAAATCAGTTACATGTAATCCCTTACTTCCCAGCCCCTCCCCTCATTTGAAGAATCTATTCTGTGCAACAAATCTAGTTATTGAGGATGATAATGTGTGTTTCTTTATAATAAGTGGAACAAGTCTATTAACTTTCTTGATCATTTCCCCCCCGCCGCAATCCTTCTTCAACCTGTCACTCAGGCGTCAACTTCAATCTAACTTTCGGCGAAGGAGTCAGCGCCATCTTCAGTGACCGAGGAACAAGTATGTACCTCTTTGACTACTCACACCATCCCCTTTTATCCCGTTTACAGTCTGGGTGGTTTTGTAGTGAGTAGGGAGACCCTCTCATTTATTGAGAGTAAACTTCAAATCCTAGATCACTAATATTATAAGCAGTGGACACTAAGGAGTGAAAGCGGTTTTGTTTTAGTTAAATGTTTCTCCTCCTTTCACAGGTCCAGTTGGGGAGAGCAGCGTCCTCCATCTGCTGCCCCAGGAGCAGCAGTAAGTGCCAGCTGTCATTGTGTTTACTCTCAGTGGTTTTGGTCTCCTCCCAAATAACAGCGGACTGTCCAGTCTTCGCTAATTTTAGTTCTGGTTCCACACATGTCCTTGTTTCAGTTTCCAATTATAGCTCTCGTGCAGGTCACAGCGCTGAGACCGGTGTACTTGGGATATTTAATTCAAATAAAAAGGTGAATTCTTAGCATTGGGACTAGTTTTTAGTGTCTGTTGTTGGGGAACTTGACGAAAGTTGTTTCGCCCGAAAATCGTGAGCAAGGCACTGTGCGTGTGTGTGTATCTGCAAGTCCTTGAGAAGTCTGAAAAAGTATTAAATTAAATCTAAATATAATGCTTAAAAGTATTAAACCGTCTTGAATACAGGTCTTAGGTCTTAGAGAAGGTGTTGGAAGGTGCATGTAGAGAAGGTGTGGTCGGGGGCGTCATCTGTGCTCTTCCTTGTGTTTCAGAGCTCCGGGACCCAGACAGTGGAACGTCCAGTCTCCCCTCCGCCAAAAGAAGAGACAAACCAAAACTTAGCTCATCCTGCTACTTCATTTCTTTCTTTCTTCTTTCTTTCTTTTCTTGCTAAAATAATGTTTATAATAAAAACCTCAATAAAAGCAATATACCATAAATAATTTTCATTTCCATACACACGTCGTCAACAGCACATAACAATAACGTATTTCCACTGTCGCAAATATACTTCAAATTAATGTCTATGCTCAGATACTGTGGGTCTTAAATTATCTGAATTTATGGATTGGCTTTAAAAAGTATAATCTCTTTAGAGGTCTTGATTTTTAAAAATATTTTTAATGACATGTCTATTTTGAATTTTCATTTTAATGCAGATGTGAATTTAGATAGTGGTATTGATAGATTATTTCCATTCAGTGATATCTAGTCGAGGCAAAGCTGCAGTGTAGTTACACAGAAACAGTCTGGTTTTGTTTATTGTGTTTTTTTTAATGTTTGGTCTCTAATCTAATTCCAGGTAGCATTAAAAAGATCTTTAAATCATTAACTTTTGCTTTCTCTGGAAATTAGACTTTACAAGGTACAGAAATTCTTCCAGGTTGTCTGCTGTATGATTTCTTACTGAGCCTTCCTTTGTGTATTTTTGACATGCTATTGTATTTGACAAGCACAGGACATTTAATCTGACTGACACCGGAGCTCCCATTCTGTAGCCTATAGAAACAACGAGCCTACTCATAAAAATGTCGCAACACGTCTCAATAACACTTTTATTGTGAAAAGTTTAACCGGAAGTCGTTTTTTATTTTTTTATTTTATTCTGCCCGGTTTGACGTTATGTTGACTGAATGGTCGTGAGGCAAACACACTCACGTACACACACGTCTTGTATCAATCGGATTACAGATCAGCATGAGTGTAGGTCCAGCGGGCTGCGCCGGGCGTCCTGCTCTTTGTTCCGGTTGGGAGTATCAATAAAGATCAGATATCTTTTGGACCAAGCAGCCTGCAGCTCACATGTCAACGTGCTCTCCGGGTTTATTCTCTGAATAATTTTTTTTCCAGAGCAGGTCGGGGGCATCAGACACCAGAAAGGCCTGGTTCATTGCAACAGGTCGAGGAATAATAATTCAGAAAAAAAATCAACCGAGGAGGAATAAACGGAAGAGAGGAGAGGAGGATGTTACGGATTAAACACTGATATCTGCCGTTTGGATGCGATTCCGGAGAGAAGTGCCAACATGATGCCGGTGGGTCACAAAACACTTTGTAAATGTAGAGATATAGATCAATATTCTTTCGCTTTAGTATTGATCCATATAGGCTGTTCATCCTCTGTTTACATTGTACCGGTCCATAGAAACTGGTACCATCTTCTGGGTATTAACTCATAATAATAACAATTAAAATGGTAATAATAATAAATCCGTAGCGTATTTGTTAAATTTACAAGGTTTTATATCAAACAGATATTAAACGGAAGAAAACAAATAAATCAGCTTTTTTTTTTTAAAGGGACGACCCGCAGAGCTGACTCCATTAACACGCACAAACTGGACAGACAACAAATTAATAAAACTATCATCTGTGTTTTCTTATTGTTTTGTCGTTAGGGTTATATGGCTCGTGACTGTAGTGAGCGAGGTTTATTCAGGTGAGCCCACCCTCTCCTCACTACTATTACCAGGCGGTTTGGACAACAGGGAGTTTACTTTGATTGTAATTGAGGTTAGATCGATATATCAGCTCGATATTCGCTTATGATGAAGGTTCCTCCCTGACCACAGCTACAAAAAATTTCCCTTGCACATTTCTTCCTTTAATTGTTCAGTAATGTTTTTTGTAAATTAATTCTTCATTGTATTTCCCTACCATTGAACAGGTGGTGGGTCCCCCTGCCTTAAAGAGCTGCTAACACTAAAATAATAAATAGATAGTAAATAGTAATTTAATAAATAGTCTGGTTTCACTGGGGAGTTTTAGTATCCCATGATGGTCTAAATGCTGTTTCAGAGGCTTTTCACTCTGATGAGAATAAAATCTGTGGGAAACACTGAATACTTGGAATTCCTTGGCAGGAAAATGATCAAATTTAAAGACAAAATATGAATTACCAGTGAAGTGAATCTAAAAATATCATCCTTCATAAACCCATATCAGTCGGACCCCAGTTGCGATGAATAACAGCAGTGGATATGGAGCAGTAGGCCTCCTATGCACAGTTGGTGGGTTGGGTCTGTATGTTAGGTGCTCAGGAGCTCTGTCTTGGATAATGCAGAGCTGCTGTACTGTTAGTGAGATCGCTCCATCTCTAAACCCCAGTCTGTTTTTATTCCGATATAAAAGCATTTAGTCCCCCAAAAGAAATTAATTTGGCACTATAGGCAGCAGAGACGACATGCAGCACAATCACAAGTGAGACTGTGCTGAATAAACAACATTTCAACCTCATGCGTTTTGCTGATGTTCTCACAACACCAGTATCAGATGAAATTCCTAGATCACTAACAATACCAAGCAACCAGCAGGGAGGTCAAAGGTTAGAGGTCACAGCACCCTGACTGTAGTTCTGGGGGAAAATATGGCAAATGGCAGCGTCAGGTTATACCAAATGTTATCAAAGGGACGAGAGAGGAAAACGATCTGACGTTGGACAGTCCGGCCTCGCTGCTGTTGAGGAGTGAGTTTGGGTTTCACCCTTTAAATTTGGTTTGTCACTTCCTGTGGTTGGAGAAGTGACCACACCCGACACTAGAAGGTCATTTGGCCAAACAGGGTGCATCTACGGCGTCTCAATTAGTGGGGATGGGACGCTCTTCTCTGCTGCTGCCCTACTTTATGATTTAGGCGGAGAAGACGGCTGGAGTTTTACCTAAAATCTGGACTAGTGCAGCTTTAAATAATCTAGACAGGAACATGATCAGGTGGCGGTCGAGGAGGAAGGTCGGGGAGAGGAAACTAACAGTACAATAGTGAAGAAACGAGATAAACTTCCTACAACAGCATCACTTTTTGCACTGTTTCAACTGCGACGCCTCTTAGGTCTATTGTTATTTAAGGGTTAGGGTTACGATCAGCTTTGAGGGGGAAAAAAGAGTCAAAATCTTCTTGTGTGTGTATCCTTTGTACACAAGTCCAAAACCTGAGACTGTCTGGTACCTAAGCCTGTTTCTGGATCATTTGAGCAGTACAATGATAACGTGTTACCTACAGCACGCCCCGACCATTAGGACATCCTCATCATCTTCAGACACGACTCACTAGAGCTCACTGTGTTTCTTGGTAACTGTTGCCACAGTGACCAAAAAGAACTCTCTCTCTCTCACACTCACACACACTCAAACACACGCACACACACTCATATGGGAACAGTATTTTAGACACATTATTCCTCATTTGCAGAGCACAGGGGAGGCATCAGGAACTAAAACAGGGAAGTGGTAACCTCTCGTTACACTGCTGTTGTTTAGCCGACGCTCTTAACCAGACCCGCGTACAATGAGTGAGCATGTAGAGGTTCAAGTCTGAATGGGGAAAAAAAAAAAAATTCAGTCCTGGAAAAAAATCACCTCCATGTGAAAAGCTCCTTATTAGGTGTGTTTCTGCTGTTGACCATGTTTAGCGTGTTTCTGTCGAACTGACTGATATGGGCTTTTGATGGCCGATACTGATATTTTAATATTAAAGCTGCTGGTAGACAATATTTTGTTGTCAACATTTAATATCTTTAAATTTGATATGTCTTTTATGCCAAAATATCTATATTATATATATAATATATAAGGACTGAGGGCAACTCGACAGTTTCATCAGCAGTACCAGTCTGAGCATCTTCACTCTTCAACAAATGTTTACAGGGATGCAAACTTATAAAAATTGGGTGATCTGTGTGATTTGTGCACGTTTCATCCCATGAGTTTTTGTAAATATTGGGGGGGGGGGTCAGTGGGTCAGCACATTGTTGTTGACACATGACATGGGGAAAAATAAACACCCCGGATATGTAATGTTAGGCTGCAGGAAGAAAGAAAGCAGTTCAACAAGGCATTTTTTTAGGCGTTCCCTTATGCTTGTAGACATGGTGGAGGAAACAGTATTATCATGTCACATCTGTTGCTTTTCCTCTGGTTTATTCCATGTTGTGGATGCTTGGTCATGCGTCTGTGTTTTTGTGCAGCCAACCCCAGAACCGGGCGCCAACTGTGTCTGTTGGTCTCGCCCGCTGAGCGAACTGAGCCGACTGGTTCGCTGCTCAATGCTGAACATTCATTAGTTACTGCTGATGTGATGTGTTTTGCCACCAGTTTGAAGCTGCTATCTGGGAGAAGTCAGTATGTCATCTTTTCTTTCCTGTTTTCTATGCTGTCAACACTGGACACGCACTGCAGGAAACACTATTGTATGAATTATGGTTAGTCTTAACAATATACTCATCCTATAAATGACTACAATGTGCTACAGTGTAGCAATGGATGCTAGCTGCAGACATTGCTATGGTTACAGTTCAGCTACAGTGTAGCGATGGATGCTAGCTGCAGATGTTGCTATGGTTACAGTTCAGCTACAGTTTAGCGATGGATGCTAGCTACAGATGTTGCTATGGTTACAGTTCAGCTACAGTGTAGCGATGTATGCTAGCTACAGATGTTGCTATGGTAACAGTTCAGTTACAATGTAGCTAGTGTAGCCTAGTTCAAGATGTTTCTGTAGTTGCAATCCTGCTGAACTGTTTATATTTCATGTCAAATGATTCATGTCTTAGTTAAGTAGCCGTGCAATAAGGAGAGTACAGCGAGCTGGTTGCAAAATAAGGCCCAACAGGGTGAATGAAGGCCCAGACACAAATATCCAATATTTAATAAAAGGCCAATATCCGATCTATCAGTCCAACCCTAGTGTGTTGATGCTGTTGACCATGTGTGGGTGTGTTGATGCTGTTGACCATGTGTGGGTGTGTTGATGCTGTTGACCATGTGTGGGTGTGTTGATGCTGTTGACCATGTGTGGGTGTGTTGATGCTGTTGACCATGTTAGTCTGCTGAACAGCAGGCGGTGTGTTGGAGGCTTTGGCTGGCTTGTTAATCCAATATTGCAGCATCACGTGATGCAGCTCAGCCATATGGCTCTGGCCGGCCACGCCGCCTCCAAAATATTAGGGGTCTGACTTGCCGCACGCAAGCTGCCACTATGCTTCTCTGATCAGCAATAGACACCAAGAATGAATGAAAAAATATTCTTCTTCTTACTACTACTAATATTTATTTTATTATTGGTGAAATCTGTAAATATTTGGACATCGTTTTATGTGTTGGCTCCATACTCGAGTGATAATTTCCTTCCATACCCTTACCTTTTCTTCTTGAGTCTTAAAATGTCTGAATTATCTGAACTGAAGGCCGTAGAGTTAACTTCCCTTCCCTCAGTTGATGCTGGTTCCAGTTAAGAGGAGTCAGTGAAGTTCAGCTTCACTAGCGCTGGCCTGGTGATGTCGGCATCAGCGCGTGTTCATCTGTTAGAAGTTGATGGCCTGAGTAATTAACTGGGCAGGATTAGGACATGGCTTGGTGTTGGATGAATCCGTATCTTGGTTGAATCCACATTCTCTTCAACCAGCTGTCCGCTTGAATCCGTCACAGTAATTAGATCATTTATCTAATTACTAATTTATAGAAGTTATGAACCGTGGGGGTTGTGGGTTGGTGGTATTAAGCAGCACCATGTCCTTCTAATTCCTCCTTGGATTAAGACCTGCCGCCTCAGGAGTTTATTGAGACCTCGGCCTAAGTAGAGAGTACTTGTGAAGGTCACAGGTTCAAACCCGAGAGTGCCAGCTTTGAAAATGTGGTGAGAGAGAAACTTATGGAGAATGACTTTTATCCTCCTTTCCCTCAACAATTATTAGTTTCCAGTGTGTGACAGGCTGGTACACACATACCTGACTTTTAACTTCCCTTGCTCTGCCAACCAACCTTTTGACTACTGGGTGTCCATATCCAACTTGCCACCCGTATTCAGTTTCCATATTTATCTCCCTGTGATGGAGATGACAGATTTGTTATTTTACCAAAAAGCAGCTATGGACAAAAATGTTAGAGAATGAAGCCACAGCTCTGTCCTCTGTTTGTTCTGCTGCTGTGGATCCAACTGAGCTTGAACCAAGATGATCACGTCTCACTTTTCATTTTTGCTTATTACAGTCTGTTAGCAGAGATGCTCTGTCTAAAGGAAAACACTTAAACGCTGTTAAAATAACAGCTATTGCCGATGTACCTTGCATTTCTGTGTCCATTTTATTGTTTGGTGTTGTATTTTTCTTTTTCCTGTGGATAACTGACCACAAACCGCCCAGGTTTCTTTCTGGACCCACCATCCTCACAAAATAACTAATAAATAAATAATAAATAAATAATACTGCACCCATGCTGTCACGGTACAGTGTGTTTTTCCATTATATTTTGTCCACAGTTCAGTACGGTTTGGGGACAGTAAAAAAAAAAATGCTGATACAGCAGCTTTATGTATCTGATACCAGCCTGTTTTCAAAGGGTGCCGGCAGGATTGTCATCATCACACTAGTGATGCACGAGCAACACACAGGGTCCGCGGTCCGTTACAGCCGCCATTTTTTAAATACCAGATTGAGAAAGAGACAAAACATAAACAATGAAAAATGATGACAAAACACTGCAGCAATGGGAAATGGAAGAAATACAAACGCTAATAACGAGTGCAGAACAATCTGGATTCACAGTGCAGCATTTTCAAAAATAAGTCGAGACATAGGTTGTGTCTTTTCAGAGAAGTAACAACTGGAGGAAACTACAGGAACTGAGAAGGGAACCTAGATGAAGTACTGTTGTTATGATGCTGCCTTCAAGTGCTCCTCGTAAGCTCCTCCTTCCAGGATCAGAAGTCTTAAATAAGATTAGTCACGCATTCAAGTGCTTTTGGTTGGAAGTGATAACAAATTGGACCCCCGAACAAAAGCGTTTTATTTTTGGTTGCTGATGTGTCAGGCATAGTTACTTTATTAAAAACAACAGCTAAAAGTTAAACAGTGGAAACATAGAAACATACAACAGCACTAGTTATTCACATGGGACGCCACACAGTAACATGTACCATCAGTTACTGACATGCTACAACCTCTCAGATTCAGGCTTCAGTCGTTTTACCACTTTATTGGGTCGTTCATGTGCTGAAAATGACTATTTTCTGACAGCACTGAAAGGCGGTACCGATCCTGCGCCATACTGTGCCAAACTGTGCTAGAAAAGCTGTAACAGTATCCCAGGGAGAGTTTTTTCTTTGCCTGAGGCCTCATTATCTGCCGTTCTGCTTTACCCGCCTCTCCAACTATTAGCTACCCTGCACATTTGTATATGGAAATAAATTGCTGCTGCCACAGAAAAACTCTTTGCACTGCAGTTTTGTTGATTTTCACATTGTTGCTTGGACTGGTTTCCATGGTTGTCTCTATGAATAGCCAGCCTCCTGCCACGAGGGCTCTTGAGACCGATTGTAAACCCAGGATAAGGTTTTTAAATGGTTGTCAGTCTGAACAGCTGACATCCGGTAACGAGAATACACGACGTAGCACATACAGCACGGTGCTTTACCTGTCACATATCTGATGTCAACCAGTCAACCCTGTTATGCACACAGAGAATAGACTGTAACTACTTTTCATTATATTTCCATATTTCCAAATACATTGAACACATAGGCTGGGATCAAACCTGTGACATTTTAGTAACAGGAGGTCTCACTCCCGCTCCCCGTCGATGTCCTGAGGGATGGACACGCCTCCCCGTGTCCCGATTGTCTCCAGCGGTTGCTGGTTGGCCTCCTTATCGTGATTGACAGCAGTGACCCACTTGGTCTGCGTGAACCTGAAGACGGGAGCGTTCCAGTTCTACTTTACTGTATGTAGGACAGGAGGCCGGCTGGAGGATTGCTCTTTCGTGACAGACGTCTTTGGTTTATTCTCTGGCACTTATTTTCCCTGTTTTTCGGTTAGTCTATTGATTTTCTTTATGAAGGGCAGATGAAAAGATTAATGGTTGATTACTTTGAGCAGCTGTTGGCAGACACTGCTGGTTTAGTTATAGAAGCTTTGCAGTTGCGTCACAAATCTCCTCCCGCCCCGTCATGGAGGTCCAGTGGAGGATCGGCTGTGTGCAAATAATGACTAAATATTTAACAACCAGGCTAGCAACAGACGGATACAAACTCACCACTGGCCACACCCCTTACGACACGCCCACAGCAAATGGTACACGCCCCCAAAACATCCCAGCATCATTTGAAAAGCCAATTTCAGAATGATTCAGATTTGATCTTCTTTGCTCAATATCAGGAAGTAATGGGAGGATTAGCTGGTAAAGCCTGAGCGGGGAAAATGAAAGCGTGACACCGTCTCTTGAGCAAGGCACGCCATTCTCAATTGCTTCTGACAAACTACTCAGTGTCCAACAGAAGAAATAAGAGAAAGAAAGAAAGAAACAAAGAAAAAGGTGCTCAGTAAAGCTTCTCTGGAGAAATGAGGACTTAAAAAGCTCAACATCGCCACGACATGTTATTAACACAAACTCGACACACGGACGTGTTGAAAATGACGCCTCCTGGTGATCTTCATGACTGGTCCTTGTGCTGTTTGAGAGAGTAAAAAAACTTCCTGAGGCCTGGCTCCCATGATGCACTGGGCCATCTGTTACTCCAGCAGGGTAGCTGCTGTCAGGCCCAGAGCCAGATCACCTCCCACAGCCCACAAACCTGCACTGCAGCTTCCAGGCTGTTTCAACCTTTATTTATCCAGGGAAAGTGACTGAACTCCACGCTCTCTTTCAGCATCACACTCATACTGGGAGCTGACCAGTGCAACCACAGTCTTCTACTGTCGCACCACCGGGGCAACTAGAGATCGGGTGCCTTCGGGTGCTCAAAGTCTCATTGGTAGCTGCTTCGTTACTCAGTCACTTTCACCGTCCAAATCTCCCCAGGCAGTCCAGGGATTTGAACCGGCAGCCTTCCAGGCCCAGTGTAGCTTCTCTAACCTTTTAAGCTCCCGCCGCTCTCATTCATCCTCATCGCCTCCCCAGACGAAGGCATTTCAACTCAGCACACGTTTGTGTTCGTTCCGCTCGGCCGGATCTGAAAAACAAGCCGCCTCGACCTTTCCGCGGCTCGTCATGAACAGCAGTCTGCATGCGGCGCTGAGCGACTGCAACACATTTCAGATGCAGATGTTGAGCGATGCTGGAGCGGAAATGAAGGGCATGTAAGGTGACCTATTCTGTTCTGCCTGTGTGGAAGTGGTGGGGTGGAACTGGGTTCACCCCTTGGTATTTTAAGAGACGGTTCTGGGCTCGGCCCTCCTCCGTCCTCATTCTGTCTTTGAGCTGCCTTTTCTTTTCACTGCCGTGCACATATTGCTGCTGTCGCTTGAAAACCTTGTATCTCCAAGCTGTCTGGTTTTCGTGTTATCTTTTCCTTTAACCTTGTGTTAGGTCGGCAGAATCATTTGCCATTAAGACCCATTTTTACTCTATTGCCTCCCAGTGTGATTTGTGTTGTGTCTGGTTTGTGAAATGCGTTTGGTCTTGTTTGACTCTTTGTAACAAAATGTTGTGTATTTAAGGCGCTGTATGAATGAAGTCGACTTGACTGTAGTGATGACTGCCTACTTTATCTGCTCTGTTTCCTAGATGTTCCTCACCGTGTACCTTAGCAACAACGACCAGCATTTCAACGAGGTGCCCATCACGCCGGAGACGCTGTGCAGAGATGTGGTGGAGCTCTGCAAGGAGCCCGGCGAGGCCGACTGCTACCTGGCCGAGATGTGGAGAGGCTCGGGTCAGTTTCAGAAAACCTTTCAATCTCAGTACACAGAAAGAGTTAAAGGTGCCATACGTAAGATTTTGATGGGGTTGTTGATCAATACAAATGACTCAATGATTACTTAGCCATGTGCTGGTTTTCAATACTTTCAATTTTTAGCTAATAATTGAGATTAATAATCCTGATGAACATGATGAGGATTATAATTTCAGTCCTGCAGCCATAACATCACCCACATATTTCTAAATGCACTTTTTTGAATTGGTGCATCCTCTGATTTTTTTTTTTTTTTTGGAAGTCGATGGAACCTAATCTTTGTAACCTAAAACGGCCTTGTGTTTGGTTTCTGTTTTCCCCCAACCAGAGCGCGTCGTCAGCGAAGGGGAGCGGATGCTGGAGGTGTTGCAGCGATGGGGGCAGCAGAGAGGGGAGGTGCGTTTCCTCCTGCGCCACCAACGAGCTCCAGGACGAGAGTCGGGTAGGAAACTAGAACCAGCCAGCCAAGCTACACACACACACACTACAACACACACCTCCAAAGTTAAACTCCACGCCCATCCCCTACAGAGGCTTTGCAATTGTGCCATAAATCTGCTATCAGCCAGGTCAGGTCTGGCTCCAAATAATAATTAAATATGACAACCAGGCTATAAAAAGAGAGCTAGCAGGAAAAGATTGTTGTGGTGTGGCTGTAGATCCATTCAGTAATGTTCTCAGTAAAAGGTAGATGTGTTTCCAAATGTAGGTTACTGTGACTCAGTAAACTGTCTTGTCTTTAGCCCTAGTCTCTACTCCGAACTGGAGAAGAGTCAGCTCAGTTAACCTGAACAAACTGGTAGCTAGCTAACTAGCTAGCAGGCTAATTTAGCAAAGCAACTAATGTTAATGCAGTTAATGCAATTACAAGCCACTACTAACGCTAGCTCCTGCTAGATACGTTAGCTAGTGTGCTAACCAGATGTGTTTATAACAGAACAGTGATAGTGATAGGGACTGCTACCATACCGGTGGCCACTTCTGGGACACCCTTGGGCCAAATCTGGACACACACATTCTTTGATATGAAATTACATTTTTAGCCTCTCAAATATGTTTGATTTCATAACATTTGGCAGGAAACTCTTCAAGAAAAAAATGTAGTAAAAGACTATAAACTGCATCAAAGACAGTGCCTGGAATTGGCCACTGGTATGTTAGCTAACCAGAAACTATGGTTAGCTAGCTAACAAGCTGAATGGTCCAGGACAACAGACCTCCAACAGACTAGCATGGCAGTGCAGTAGCTGCTGACAACAGGATCTGACGTACAGTAACAGTGGACCTTCGGTGTGTAACTACAGTGGGTGACAGACTATAATCAGCTTATGGCTGAGTTCAGTAGCCCAGCCTCTCCAGGCTCCACGGGGTTTTCACATGGATTGTGATTACTGATTGTTTTTTGTCCTGAAAAACAGCAAATCCCCTGTGGAGGTTTTACTGAGCTGATAAACCTCCTGGGTCAGGCGGTTTTTGCTACCCTGGCAGGCCTTTTTTTTTTTTTTTTTTTTTTTTACTGTCTTCT